>CM053038.1:24554944-24574944 GCA_028564925.1 Lithobates sylvaticus
TTCCGGCAACAAAAGTCTGATGGAGCAAAGTCCGATCGTGTGCACAGAAAACCATCGGACTTTTGTACAAAGTACAAACAAGCATGCTCAGAACCAATGCAAAAGATCAGGCAACAATACAGAAGTTGACCAAAGGTGGCGGTAAAGAGCAGAAAAACCACGTGATTTGGTGAAAATTGGCTGAAAAAGTCTTGCCGTGTGTATGCAATACAAGTTCACGGCCGACGCCCTTTGTACAAAAATCCACGGGAAAGTTTGTACCAAGTCCGATCGTGCGTATGAGGCTTTAAAGTGGATGTAAACCTCGGACATGAAATATGAACCAAGCATATCCCTCAATAGTGTGTACTTGTCTCAATTAAGAGCACCAGGTGTCACTTTTGTCTGCCGATTTGTTCCATGAATCACTCCTGACACCAAGAGAAAACTGGTGACAGGGGAGGGGCCTCAGCTCTGTTCCTGTGTGGAGGGTGATGTGTCCCTTCCCTCCAATCAGCTGTCAGAGCTCTCCTCACTGAGCTCTGCAGAGTGTAACTTCAGCTCTCCGCCCCCTTTTTTCTGAACTCTCTGATGAGCTTTAAAATCCAGCATTTGAGCAGATGAAGAGAAGAAAGCACTGAAGATAAGTGGGTACAACTTGTGTATAGAGGATTGGTTTAATCTCTGCGGTGCCAGTAACTCCACTGGGTAGATGTAAGGGTTTACAACCAACAGGTCCAGTATGCAGTGCCCACATCACTTCCTGTTAACATGGACACAAAGCGAATGCCTGTTGGAAGAGTCCATTACTAGGCGCACTCTGGAGTTCCCAGAGTCCTCAAGCCTTCCCGGAATTATGTCACAACAAGAAGTGGACACAAGACCAATCCAAAGAAAGGAGTTCACCAGGTTGCTGCTGCCAGAGATGATGATGAATTTCTAGATCTCTCCTCTCCAGGATGAGTAAGACCCATCAGCATGGTAGGAGGAATTTGGAACTCAATTTTTGAGAACTTAAAGCTTATCTTGTAAAATGGAAAAATCTCTCTCTCTTTCTCCACTTCACCCCCTGTACCATAAAAAAAAAAATAAATAAATAAAATGTGCAAGACAAAAAAAAAAAAAAAAACACCACACGCTACCTAAAAATTCTATCACTTGACAATCCAAGTCCCAGGTCTTCTTTCTCCTGGTCTGTCGTGTGGGAGGGTCCACTTTGCTATGCCCACCATGTTTAATGGATACTGCCCATTGACTGTGGGAACAGTCCATCACTGGGTACTCTCTGGAGTTCTCACAGGGTTCAGACGTCTCCCAGTGTTGCATCACAAAGTAGAGTGGACACAAGACTGGTCCTGAGCAGCGGAGAGTGAAGAGATAAACTTGGGAGGTCACCACTTACCACTCTAAAGGGGATTATGATGCAGAGTTTTCTGGCTCTTTATTTTCCAGGATAATTGAAACCCCTCAGCACAGTAGGAGGACCTTGGAACTCAAGCTTATTTCCAAAAATAAAAATAAAAACCTTTACTACTCAAATCCTGTACCTATAGTTTTTTTTTTAAACAAAAATAAATAAAATCTACCTAAAGCTCAAAATTACTTACCTAAAATTTCCATCAAACCACAGGCCAAGTCCTGAATCATCTCTCCTCTGGTCTGTAGTGCGTTTTATGGCGAGGGAGGAATAAATAAAGGACGGGCGAGGGAGAAATGGATAAAGGACGGGCGAAGGAGGAATGGATAAAGGACGGGCGAAGGAGGGAATGGATAAAGGACGGGCGAAGGAGGGAATGGATAAAGGACGGGCGAAGGAGGGAATGGATAAAGGACGGGCTAAAGAGGGAATGGATAAAGGACGGGCTAAAGAGGGAATGGATAAAGGACGGGCTAAAGAGGGAATGGATAAAGGACGGGCTAAAGAGGGAATGGATAAAGGACGGGCTAAAGAGGGAATGGATAAAGGACGGGGTAAAGAGGGAATGGATAAAAGGACGGGCGAAGCTGGAATGGATAAAGGACGGGCGAAGCTGGAATGGATAAAGGACGGGCGAAGCTGGAATGGATAAAGGACGGGTGAAGCTGGAATGGATAAAGGACGGGTGAAGCTGGAATGGATAAAGGACGGGCGAAGGAAAAATGGATAAAGGACGGGCGAAGGAAAAATGGATAAAGGACAGGCGAAGGAAAAATAGATAAAAGGACAGGCGAAGGAAAAATGGATAAAGGATGGGCGAAGGAGGGATGGATTGAGGACAGATGAAGGAAAAATGGATAAAGGACAGGCGAAGGAGGGATGGATTGAGGACGGATGAAGGACGAATGGATTGAGGATGAGTGAAGGACTAATGGATAAAGGACGGGAGGAGCTGGAATGGATACAGGATGGACGAAAGAGGAATGGATAAAAAGGATGGGCAAAGGAAAAATGAATAAAGGACGGGCGAAGGAGGGATGGATAAAGGATGGGTGAAGGACGAATGGATTGAGGAGGATTGAAGGACGAATGGATTGAGGACAAGTAAAGGACTAATGGATAAAGGACAGGTGAAGGACTAATGACTAGACGATGGGTGAAGGACTAATGGATAAAAGGATGAGTGAAGGACGAATGGATAAAAGATGAGTGAAGGACGAATGGCTGAAGGATGAGTGAAGGACGAATGGATAAAAAGATGAGTGAAGGACGAATGGCTGAAGGATGGGTGAAGGACGAATGGATAAAGGCGAATAGATGGATGGATAAAGGATGGGTTCCTCATTTTTAAAAATGTTTTCAAAGCAAATGATCAGCAAATGGGGTGAACGCAGGCTAAAAACAGCCAGCTATTTTTCAAAGCCCAAACAATCAGCAAAAACGATCGATGACCACAAAAGTGTAGAAGACCAAAAAACTGGTCACAAACCTGTTAACCTGATAATTTTGAGGATTCTTCCCTGCCTGACAAAATTTTTTTTCTTCTTCTTGTAAATTGAGCCATGCATGCACAGCCCAATGGGCAGACCCACCGTGCCAGGGGTGCCAGAACAGAGAAACCCCCCTTGCAAAGGTAGTTACATCATCCCTGACTAACCAAGAAAGCCAAAGACTCCTGACTCGCTGGTAGTAAAGAGGAGTGCGGACCTTCAACTGTAAGGAGGGGGACACTTTCGGAGTTAAAGCTGACCGTAGACGAAGCAAATTGTGTCCGATTCCTGATGGCCAGCCCTTCCCCCCACCAAGAGAAACTTTACATTTTATGGTCAGTTTGGGCCGTAATAAGCAAATATTCTGTGCATACTTCCACATTATGGTGAGAACTCTGGGGCGGGGGCTTTGTTCAATATTTGACAAATCCCTAAAAAACAAAAAAAAACAAAAAAAAAAAAAAACAAAAAAAAAAAGGGGGGGGCCAAAAAAAAATCAAATAAATAAAAAATAAATAAATGAAAAAAAAAAAAAAAAGAAGACCAAAAAAAATAAAAATAAAAAAAAAAGAAAATAAAATAAAAAGAAGTTCCTTAATAAACAGATCCAAAAGAAAAAAAAAAAAAAAAAACAGTATTTCACCCAATGTGTTTATTTGAATGAATATATCGACCCGCAGAGCGGAGTGCTGACCCCTTCCATCTTTTTCCCAAGGTCCCAGATTTTAGGAGAGATGAAGGCAAAGCCTTTTTTTTTTTTTTGTCCTTGGCTCTCTCTGACCCCGGTCCATTAAGACGATGCAGGCCGCAAGGAATTCTGGGCCATCGAGGAATGCTGGGAACGGGCAAAGGGAAGGTTTCCCATTGCAGACGCACGTGATTGATTTAAAGACGCTTTATACGGTGCGGCTACGTGGGAGAAGAGTCAGGGAAAAAGACACATTATATATAAACCATTACAGGCGCTGAAAGCTAGAGAGAGTGAAGCTAAGTGGTTGATAGTTATGGGCAATCACGGAAACCATCGAAAAATTTCGTAAGTCGATTAGGGCGACTGAAAAGGGGAACTAAAAAAAAATTCTTATCTAATCTTTATTTTTATGATATACATGTGAAAGAAAGTAGCTTATTGTAAATGTAACAATATGTATATATATATATATATATTTATATAAAGAACTATATACACTCACCGGCTATATATATATATATATATATATATATATATATATATATATATATATATATACATACATATACACACACACACACACACTATATTAGTTACACCTCTTCAATGGCTTGATAACACCAATTGCTAATCAGCCAATCACATGGCAGCAACTCAATGCCTTTAGGCATCTAGATGTGCTGAAGATGACTTCCTGAAGTTTAAACCAATTAAAATGGGGGAAGAAAGGGAATTTAAGTGACTGAATGTTGGCATGGTTGTTGGTGCCAGACGGGCTGGTCTGAGTATTTCAAAAACTTCTGATCTACTGGGATTTTTTCACGCACAACCATCTCTCAGGTTTACAGAGAATGGTACGAAAAAGAGAAAATATCCAGTGAGCGGCGGTTGTGTGGAGGAAAATGCCTTGTTGGTGTCAAAGGAGAATGGGCAGACAGGTTCAAGATGATAGAAAGACAACAGTAACTCAAATAACCACTCGTTACATCCAAGGTATGCAGAATACCATCTCTGAACGCACAACGCATCGAACCTTGAAGCAGATGGGCTACAGCAACTGAAGGCCGCACCGGGTGCCACTCCTGTCAGCTAAGAGCAGGAAACTGAAGCTACAATTTGCACAGGATCACCAAAATTGGACAATAGAAGATTGGAAAAAAACGTTGCCTGGTTGGAGGAGTTTCGATTTCAGCTGCGACATTCAGATGGTCGGGTCAGAATTTGGCGTAAACAACATGAAAGCCATGGATCCATCCTGCCTTGTATCACCGGATCAGGTTGGTGGTGGTGGTGTAATGGCGTGGGGGATATTTTCTTGGCACACTTTGGACCCCCTTAGTACCAATTGTATTGTTTAAACGCCACGGCCTACCTGAGTATTGTTGCTGACCATGTCCGTCCCTTTATGACTACAGTGTCCCCATCTTCTGATGGCTCCTTCCAGCAGGATAATGCACCATGTCACAAAGCTCCAATCATCTCACCACTGGACAATGAGGTCACTGTACTCCAAAGGCCTCCACACTCACCAGATCTCATCCAATGGCCTCCACACTCACCAGATCTCATCCAATGGTCTCCACACTCACCAGATCTCATCCAATGGTCTCCACACTCACCACATCTCATCCAATGGTCTCCACACTCACCACATCTCATCCAATGGTCTCCACACTCACCACATCTCATCCAATGGTCTCCACACTCACCACATCTCATCCAATGGTCTCCACACTCACCACATCTCATCCAATGGTCTCCACACTCACCACATCTCATCCAATGGTCTCCACACTCACCACATCTCATCCAATGGTCTCCACACTCACCACATCTCATCCAATGGTCTCCACACTCACCACATCTCATCCAATGGTCTCCACACTCACCACATCTCATCCAATGGTCTCCACACTCACCACATCTCATCCAATGGTCTCCACACTCACCACATCTCATCCAATGGTCTCCACACTCACCACATCTCATCCAATGGTCTCCACACTCACCACATCTCATCCAATGGTCTCCACACTCACCACATCTCATCCAATGGTCTCCACACTCACCACATCTCATCCAATGGTCTCCACACTCACCACATCTCATCCAATGGTCTCCACACTCACCACATCTCATCCAATGGTCTCCACACTCACCACATCTCATCCAATGGTCTCCACACTCACCACATCTCATCCAATGGTCTCCACACTCACCACATCTCATCCAATGGTCTCCACACTCACCACATCTCATCCAATGGTCTCCACACTCACCACATCTCATCCAATGGTCTCCACACTCACCACATCTCATCCAATGGTCTCCACACTCACCACATCTCATCCAATGGTCTCCACACTCACCACATCTCATCCAATGGTCTCCACACTCACCACATCTCATCCAATGGTCTCCACACTCACCACATCTCATCCAATGGTCTCCACACTCACCACATCTCATCCAATGGTCTCCACACTCACCACATCTCATCCAATGGTCTCCACACTCACCACATCTCATCCAATGGTCTCCACACTCACCACATCTCATCCAATGGTCTCCACACTCACCACATCTCATCCAATGGTCTCCACACTCACCACATCTCATCCAATGGTCTCCACACTCACCACATCTCATCCAATGGTCTCCACACTCACCACATCTCATCCAATGGTCTCCACACTCACCACATCTCATCCAATGGCCTCCACACTCACCACATCTCATCCAATGGTCTCCACACTCACCGGATCTCATCCAATGGCCTCCACACTCACCGGATCTCATCCAATGGCCTCCACACTCACCGGATCTCAATCCAACAGAGCACCTTTGGGATGTGGTGGAACAGGATTGCACATCCGTGATGTGAATGCCAACAAATTGGCAACAACTGCGTGATGTCATTATGTCAATATGGACCAAAATCTCTGAGGAACGTTTCCAACACCTTGTTGAATCTATGCCATGAAGAATTAAGGCAATTCTGAAGGTAAAAGGGGGTCCAACCCGGTACTAGCAAGGTGTACCTAATAAAGTGTCCAGTGAGTGTATGTATGGGACAGACAAGCGCCTCGAGGCGATTCAGTTCACATTTGCAGTGCTATACAAATCATTCATTCACATACATACTAATATATATATATATATATATATATATATATATATATATATATATATATATATATATATATAGATATATATACATATATACACATATACACACACACACACACACACACACACACACAGAACGGGGATCTGCCTATGTAAGCAAGGCAGATCCCCCAGGGAACAATATGGAGATCTGCTGTTCCTAGTGATCAGGAACAGCGATCTCCGTGTTGTCCCAGTAAGCCCATCCCCCACACAGTTAGAACACACCCAGGGAGGTTAACCCCCTTGATCGCGCCCTAGTGTTAACCCCTTCCCTGCCAGTGTAATTTATACATTGATCAGTGCATTTTTTTAGCACTGATCACTGTATTGATGTCACTGATCACCAAAAGGTTTCACTTAGGGTCAGATTTGTCCGCCGCAATGTCGCAATCCCACAAAAAATAAATAAATAAATAAAATAAAAAAATCGCAGATCCCCACCATTACCAGTAAAAAAAAAATTAAATCCCTAAATCTATATAAAAAAAATAAAATCCCCAATCAATATATGCCTATTGCGATTTTTTTTTTACAAAAAATACATTAGTAGAATACATATTGGCCTAAATTGATGAAGAAATTTGATTTTCAAAATTTTTTTTTTTTTTTTTTGGGATGTGTAGTACATCTATGCAGAAGTGAGTCTGATTTTGCACTTTCCAGCTTTAGTAAATAAACCCCATTGTGTACTTAAAAGTATATTCTGTATAGCAGAAAGAAAGTAAAAAAATTAAATAAAAAAAAAGAAGTATATTTTTTTTAAATTGTCTGTATTTTTTTTGTTTATAGCAGAAAAAATAAAAAAACTACAGAGGTGATCAAATACCACCAAAAGAAAGCTCTATTTATGGGGAAAAAAAAGGTACATACATTTTTTTTTTTTGTGTACAGCGTCAGTTAAAGCCACGCAGTGCCGTATCGCAAAAAATGGCCTGGTCACTGAGGGGGTAAATCCTTCCGGGGCTGAAGTGGTAAACTGTGACCAGGGGCGCACTGACAACTCATGGAGCCCCCGGGCAATCAGAGATTATGGGGCCACACAGTATACACACACACACACAGTATACAATCACACAGTATACACATACATGTACACACAGTATACACAGACATGTTTCTATTGGCTGAGAAGGTACTGGAGAGTTGGGGCAGCTATAATCTCTGGATTTGTAGACCAAAAGGATGTCGGTAAGGGACATTTCAGAAACAGATGTAAAAAAAAAAAAAAAAAAAAACACAGATTTTTTACATACTGTCCCTGGTTTTACTCAGGCTGGCAACCCTGATGGGGCCCCCTAGTGGCCCGGGGCCCTCGGGAAGTGCCCGAGTGGCCGAATGATCAGTCCGCCCCTGACTGTGACATACACAGTGGACCAGGTATGTCGCAGGTTACTGTGAAGACATCATCTAGTGTCAGAACATTGCAACAAAAAAAAATATACTAAGTACTTACCTTACATTCCAAACTTCATGTACAAAAGTTAGTATGATTGTACATCTGTTAATTTTGAATACAAATAAAAAAACTATTGTTTCAAAAAAAATAAAAATAAAATAAATAAAAAAATTTAAAAAAAATTAATAAAAAAAATAAAAAATAAATAAAAAATTTAAAAATCCTCCTTGTTTTCATAAGTGCTGCCTGGAATTTACGGCTGCAGTTCCATCCAGAGGCACTATGAAAGGATTGCTGAACCTGGCTCCTTGGATTATTTACATCTGACATTAAAAATTTAATTGAGTGGACTTGGTTAAGCCCCTTTCTGAGCAGAAATACAATGATCCCTAAACAACTAGCATTTCACCGATTGATTTTGTGTACAGTCAGCAGATGGTTTGTGTATCGATAATCCTAACAAGGCCGTCTACAAGGCTACGACTACTAAGCCAGGCCAGGAAGGTCCCAGCCACCGGCTAAGCATCTCCGCTTCAAAAAACACCTGTCTCGGGTATAGGCAAATGTCAGGGAACTCCGATTCCAAAAGGAGAGGGCTCCATGTAGTAGGTTCAAGTTCCTATCTGCTAGGTCAGCATCCCTCAGGGGGAACATAAAAAACAGGATTTATGAACCTCAATGAAGTAAAAAACACAATCAATCACTCCAGCGGGTAGCATAAATGACAAAAAGGGCTGTAACCTTTCCCACGTACAAGCTGATATCAGAAGATGAACGTAGCAGGTAGAAAAGCTGAGACATTTGTGGCATTGGAGCTTCTTACACAATAAAAAAAAATTCAAGATCACTGTTGCCTATTTTCATCACAAAACCCGATAACTCCTTTTCCAAGAATCCTCCAGAACTGTTGATGTGGAAGTCCTGGGCACCTTGTTGGCGCAGGGGACTTGGTCGTCTAGAAATCCCTTCCCTCGTTTAATATTTCAAAGTTTTGGCTGTCCCTTTAACATTGGACTGACCTGCTGAAGGTCCATTTGACCCGTAATTAGTAGATGGTCGGATGCTGAAGCGACGGCCAAAACTCAAAGACTATATCCCCAGGACTCCCATATTAACTGTCTTGGAGGATTATTGGAAAAAGAGTCCTGGACAAATGGCCTTGGAGTTTTGGCTGCCCCTTCAATGTTAGACCAACTGCTAAACCTGGATTGGACGAACCTCCAATCAGTTGGCCAATGTGGACTCCTTTTCCAAGAATCCTCCATGATGCGTTATGTGGGAGTCCTGGGCACCTTGTTGGGGCGGGAAACTTAGAAATACCTATAGATCTTGGAGTTCTGACTGTCCCTTCAACACTGGACCAACCTGTTGTAGGTCCTTTCGATCCAGGTTAAGTAGATGGTCCAACGCTGAAGAAACGCAAAGACCATGTGCCCAAGATTATTAGGAAAAAGGAGTCCTTGGCACATGGTCTTGTAGTTTTGGTTGTCCCATCAATCTTAGACCAACTGATAAAGCTGGATTGGATGGACCTCCAATAGGTTGGCCAATGTTGACTCTTTTTCCAAGAATCCTCCAGGATGGTTCACAGGGGATTCCTGAGCACCTGGTTTTCACAGTTCCCTCTAACTATCTTGGAGTTCTGGCTGTCCCTTCAACATTGAACCAACCTGTTGAAAATCCATCCAAGCCGGGTTAAGTAGATGGTCCAACGCTGAAGAGACAGCCATAAGCAAAAACCATGTGCCCAGGACTACCACATGATTCATACTGGAGGATTACTGGAAAAAGGAGTCCCAGGCACATGGTCTTGGAGTTTTCTTTGTCCCTTCAACATTAGGCCAACTGCTAAACCTGGATTGGATGGACCACCAATGGGTTGGCCATTGTTGGCGCCTTTTCCAAGAATCCTCCAGGATGGGTTATGTAGAAATCCTGGGCACCTTAGTGGTGCAGGGAACTTGGTCGTCATAGAAATCCCTTCTCTCGATAAATATCTTGGAGTTCTGGATGTCCCTTCACCACTGGACCATGCTGTTGAAGGTCCATCCGATCTGAGTTAACTAAATGGTCCAACGCTGAAGAGACAGACAAAACTCAAAAACCATGTGCCCAGGATTATTAGGAAAAGGAGTCCTTGGCACATAGTTTTGGATGTCCCTTCAATGTTAGGCCAACTGCTAAACCTGGATTAGATGGACCTCCAATGGGTTGGCAAATGTTGAAGGGACAGGCAAAACTCCAAGATATTTAAATTGGGAGAAGAGATTCCTATGATGACTTAGTCCCCTTCACCATCTTGGTGCCCAGGACTTCTATGTGAAACATCCTGGAGGATTATCGGAAAAGTAGTCCTGGGCACATGATTTTTTGAGTTATGGCTCTCCCTTCGGTATCTGACCAACTACTAAATCCAGATTGGATAGACATCCAACGGGTTGGCCCATTGTTGGAGGGACAGACAAATCTTGAAGATATTTATACAGGGGGGAAGAGATTCCTAAGGTGACTAAGTCCTCTGCATCAAACAAGGTGGCCACGACTTCCATGTGAACAACCCTAGAGGATGATTATGGGAAAGATAATTGCTTTATAAGTAACATTAGGCCTGTGAAAAAAAAAAAAAAAATCAGAGTCTACTGTGCTTCAAAACAACTACAAAAAACAAAAAAAAATTACCGGTAATATAATAAAAAAAAATGGGGGGGGGGGTGGGAGCACAATAAATATACTTAATAAACCCAATAAAAAAAAACATGCAAATTAAAATATATGCAGACATCTCATATCATTTTACAGAGTATATAGTCCATCTGCAGACAAACGAGGAAATTATGTTTTTCATTTATTTATTTTTTCCTAGATCTACGTCATTATATCATATAATGTATACACTCTGTAGGGCCTTCTAATAAATAGGGTCCATTAGCAGTTGCCAATCAAATTTTATTTTACTCAGTTAACCAATATCCGGTTGGTTGCAGTGGGTTTGTGCACTGTATACAGTATATATTCCGCTTTGTCTTTTTATGATTAAAATTTGAGAGTATGTCTTATTATGGAGTCCTAGTCATGATAGATCGATCACATGGATAGATGGATAGATGGACAATTATAAATATTTTCACCCAACTTTCAACCAATATTCATACACGTTTCTAATTGATAACATCGAAAACACTAATAAATAGATTCTATAGGAAAGGTGGAAGCAACTTACTGGAAACTAGTTTACAATAAGTAAAGTCATCACTTGGGCCCAACAGGTCCAGTTTGGCAGCTCCTCGCAAAACAGGGGGCTCTTTAGGAAATGGGGGGTCACCCAAATTGAGAATCCACATGTCCGGAGGAACGATTTGGTTGGGAGCCACTAAGTCTACCAGTATGTTTTTGGACTGTGGTAACGAATTAGGGAGGAGGCCAACACAAAAACAGATGAGGAGCACCATACCAAAACCACTACCCACCACTCAGCACTGGCTTAGCCCTATACTACAAAACCCTACTAACCAATTAGGATGGCCACACAAATGCCCAGGAGTCTGACATCTTCTAGTGAAAAAGAACTTATGGCAAGAATGTATAAAAACAGCCAACGTGTTTCGAGAGAGAGCCATACTGGATTGGCTGTTTTACACCTTCTTGCCATGAACCAATTTCATCATTAAAAGATATTGGACTCTTGGATATTTGGTGCTTTTACAAACTAACCCCATAGAGCGGCCATTCTCAACCAGGGTTTTGTGGAACCCTAGGGTTCCTCCAGGGATAAGCTAGGGGTTCCTTCAGCTGTGGCTAACTGATCCCCCACATCTGATGGTGCTTGCATAGTTCCAAGTCCCAACGCCATTTGGCAGAGCTGGCAGCATGACTGAAAAGGGTGTCCTCCTGGCCACCGCTATACGGAGAGAGGGCCTTCTTCCCACAAATATAAAGGGGCATTTTCCCAATGACCCCTCCATAGAGTAACCAGGGGTTCCGTTAGACCTGAAGGTTCCTCTGGGGTAAATAAAAGTTGAGAAATGCTGCCATTGACAGACACCTAAACAGACAGGTATCTCAGATATACAACCACTGTAATCAAAAGAGCGTACAATCTAATGCCCCAACTACAGTCCTACCCAAGCACACTCCGGAGGAACGATTTGGTTGGGATTTACAATAAGTAAAGTCATCACTTGGGCCCAACGGCTCCAGTTTGGAAGCTCCTCGGAAAACAGGGGGCTCCTTGGAAAATGGGGTCAACCAAATTGAGAATCCACATGTCCGGAGGAACGATTTGGTTGGGAGCCACTTAGACTACCAGTATGTTTTTGGACTGTGGAATTAGGGAGGAGGCCAACACTAAAACAGATGAGGAGCACCATACCAAAAAGCAGAGCGCCCCTTGTGGGAATTGATCCCACCACTCAGCGCTGGCTTAGCCCTATACTGCAAAACCCTACTACAACATTTGTACAGTTTGGATGGACTTCCAATAGGTCCCTATCCCCCTGAACCACCTACCCCTCATCCTATCGGCTTGGAAATGGAGGCAAACACTGGCAAAGTGTCAATGCTGGCAATCCAACCCAAGATCCCGGTGCTGCAAGGCAAGCTTTCTGGTATATCAACACAGATGTGAATCACATGAAAATACCTTCACCGTCTTTTTTTTTTTTTCTACAGCGGAGGAGTCAGGCGCAGTACTCCGTGTTCTTGTATCAAAGCAAGGCAAGATTTATAGGAGGTCATAAACGGTTTACCAGAAGAGACATATGAATTAAATATCAAACTGAAGTGTACATAGACAGAAAACACATATACCGCCTGGCACAGCTTGGATAAATCACCCAACCAGAGATGAAATTAGAGATTGGACAGATCGATCAATAGACGAACAGATAATGGTTTTACTGTAATCCTGTCGTGACAGACGAGATCGAATGAAACCTCAAAATGCACATCGTTAAAAAAAAAAAAAGAGGCGTTGCGAAATAATCCCACATGGAACCACATCATATGCTATCCACTTACACACAACACCCCCGTGATTGGGCTCGGCGTGTGCACATAATGTGAACCTCGTAAAGGTCTCCATAAAACATGAACCAATAAAAAAAACAGACATTGTTTAAGCCTTGCAGGATTACTTAAAACAATTGCATGTGAGTACATAACGAGGGAATTATTGCTACAAAATACTTCAATACGAAATGTTAAAAAAAAAAAAAAAAATTCTTTGAGAGTGATGCATGTCAAAGTTCAGTTTCTACCACCCAAGGAGAGAGGACAACGGGTAGGCCGTGGTTCACTTATTAAAGTTGTGTTTTTTGCATCGTATTAGCATTTGGATTGGCGAGATGGGATCCTCGTGGGTGTGGCCGTTTTAGAAAAGGTCTGGAAATGCCTACTCCATGGGTAAAGCAAACCTGCAAGTTGAAACCCCTCCCCACCTTTCCCGCCTTAACTTTAGCATTGCCGCATGCACCTCTAGGTATGAGGGAACACAAAGGCCGTAGTCAGCCAATGGCCAGGCCCCAGTGCAGTCGCATGCAATACTGACCATATCTTGCATGGCTGGGATTTGACAATTTTAAAGGGGGCAGTAGTGCAGTGTCTGCCAGGCGGTAAGACCAATTGAATGTTCAGTTTCAGCCAAATGCATTCCAGGGACGTCAAAACAAAAGCCATGTAAAAAAACTTTATGGCTTGTTTTCTTTAGAAAGCAGCAACAGCCCAAGTAGAAAAGACTGTCCCCTGCCAGCATGCTGCAAAGAATGACCCTTGCACTCAGTGGGGAAGTAGTGGTCTCTTTGCCGAGTTTCATCACGCCCCCTTGCCGAGTCATACCGATAAGCTCTGCAATCAACTAAGCTTGTGACTCCTGCTGATTGGAGATCTCCACATCTGACTTGGCAGGGGTGTGTTCTGAACCTCTGCAGAGAGACCATGGTTTTTCGCAAAGCTCATGTCGACTGCCGATTGGAGATCCCTAGCTTTGCCTTAGCAGGTGGAGCGTGTTGGAACTCTGCAGAGAGACCATGGTTTCTTCAAGGTTCCTGCCCACTGCCTATTGGAGATCTCTAGCTTTACCTTATCAAGTGGGGGGGGGGGGGTGCTGGACCTCTGCAGTAAGACCCATGGTTTCTACAAGGCTCACGCCCTCTACAGATTGGAGGAGATCTCTAGTTTTGCTTTAGTAGGTGGGGTGTGTTGGACCTATTCAGAGAGGCCAGGGTTTTACAAGGCTCATGCCCACTGATAATTGGAGATCTCTAGCTCTGATTTAGTAGGTGGGGTGTGTTTGACATCTACAGAGAGACCATGGTTTCTGCAAGGCTCTTGCCCACTGCTGATTGGAGATCCCAAGATCTGCTTTAGCAGGTGTGGGTGTGTTGGACCTCTGCAGAGAGACCACAGTTTTCACAAGGCTCATGCCCACTGCCGATTGTAGATCTCTAGCTCTGCTTTAGCAGCTAGGGTGTGTTGGAACTCTGCAGAGACACCGAGACACCCTGGTTTTCCCAAGGCTCATGCCTACGGCTGATTGGACATCTCTAGCTTTACCTTACCAGCTGGTGTGTGCGGGACCTCTGCAGAGAGACCATTGCTTCCACACAGAGGATAAGTAGAGAAGAGGAGATAAAGGAAACAGCCTAAGAGACTACACACTCCAAATCGTATCCCAAAGCCAACATCCTCAGATTGCCTTTAAAATAGGTTATCATCTCTGTGCAGGTGTCCCAAAAAATTCAATATGGAACTACAGTACGTGTGCCAATCACCACTCCAATTTTGGTGGAAGAAAAAGAAGAAGAAAGAAAAAAAGAAAAAGAAAGAAAGAAAGAGAAAAAAAGAAAGAGAACAAAGAAAGAAAGAAAGAAAGAAAGAGAAAAAGAAAAAGAAAGAGAAAAAGAAAGAGAAAAAAAAGAGAAAAAGAAAAAGAGAAAAAGAAAGAGAAAAAAGAAAGAGAAAAAAGAAAGAGAAAAAAAAAAGAAAAAAAAGAGAGAAAAAGAAAGAGAGAAAAAGAAAAGAAAAGAGAGAAAAAGAAAGAGAGAAAAAGAAAGAAAAAAGAAAAAAAAGAGAGAAAAAGAAAGAAAAAAAGAAAGAAAGAAAAAAGAAAGAAGAAAAAGAAAGAAAGAAAGAAAGAAAAAGAAAGAAAGAAAGAAAGAAAGAAAAAGAAAGAAAAAGAAAGAGAAAAAGAAAGAGAAAAAGAAAGAGAGAAAAAAGAAAGAGAAAAAGAAAGAGAAAAAAAAAGAAAAAGAGAAAAAGAAAAGAAAAAAGAAAGAGAAAAAAAGAAAGAGAGAAAAAAAAAAAGAGAGAAAAAAAGAAAAAAGAAAGAAAGAGAAAAGAAAGAAAGAAAGAAAAAAAGAAAAAAGAAAGAAAGAAAAAGAGAGAAAAGAAGAAAAAAGAAAGAAAAGAGAAAAAAGAAAGAAAAAAAAAAAAAGAAAAAAAAGAAAAAAAGAAAGAAAGAAAGAAAGAAGAAAGAGAGAAAGAAAGAGAAAAGAAAAGAAAAAGAAAAAAGAAAAAAAAGAGAAAAAAGAAAAAGAAAGAAGAAAAAGAGAGAAAAAGAAAGAAAAAAAAAAGAAAGAAAGAAAAGAAAAAGAAAAAGAAAGAAAGAGAAAGAAAGAAAAAAAAGAAAAAAAGAAAAGAAAAAAAAAAAAGAAAGAAAAAGAAAGAAAAAGAAAAAAAGAAAAAAGAAAGAGAAAAAGAAAGAAAGAAAGAAAAAGAAAGAAGAAAAAAGAAAGAAAAAGAAAGAAAGAAAGAAAAGAAAGAAAAAAAAAGAAAAAAAGAAAGAAAGAAAGAAAAGAAAGAGAAAGAAAGAAAGAAAGAGAAAAAAAAAGAAAAAAAAGAGAAAGAGAAAAAGAAAGAAAGAAAGAAAGAAAAAAAGAAAGAAAGTAAGAAGAAAGAAAGAGAAAAAAAAGAAAGAAAGAAAGAAAGAAAAGAAAAAGAAAGAAAGAGAAAAAGAAAGAAAGAAAGAAAGAAAAAGAAAGAAAGAAAAAAAGAAAGAAAGAAAGAAAGAAAGAGAAAAGAAAGAAAAGAAAAAAGAAAAAAGAAAGAAAAAAAAGAAAAGAAAGAAAGAAAAGAAAGAAAGAAGAAAGAAAGAAAAAAAGAAAGAAGAAGAAGGAAGGAAGAAGAAGAAGAAGGAGAAAGAAGAAAGGAGATAGGAGAAAGAAGAAAGAAGAAAGGAGAAAGAAAGGAAGAAAAAGAAGGACGCCACCTTTTAGTAAACGAGGAACAAATCTATAATGTTGACAAGACAGGAGCATGCGCCAGGTAGACAAGTGCCAAGTACTACGAAACTGTGAGATAGGCCTGACCCTGCGGGCCAAAGTCCACCGATCGTCAACATAAGTAAATACAAAATCATAACCGATCCAACACAGGCAATATTCCGGCACGCTCTTGGGCAGAGGTAGGTGATCCACCACTCACAGCTGGACTGGATTTACAAGTTGCCCAAGTCCCGGCACTTGTAGAGCATGGCGTCTGGAGACAGATTTGAGAGAACAGCAGACACCTTGAGTTGGCAACACATCCCTCTCCACCAGGCCTGAGCACAGACCGATCAGATGCAGGGCACCGGGGTCCTCCTCACCGTCACCCGTCAAAGTACATAGTGTGTTTGCATGATTAAAGCATTGCTGCTTAATCTTTATAGTGGCCTGGCGGCACTGACACATATATGTACACAGGTTAGCCATTGTTCTAAACTGGAAGATGGGCATTGAGCTAAAAAGTTAATCTCTGGATGACGAGCATTGGGCAAAAAAAAGAAGTTCATATCAGAAGGAGTGATGGGCAAAAAAGGCCATATCTAGATGATAAACATTGGGCGAACAAGTTCACGTGTGAAGAGCAATAATTGGACAAAAAAATAAATAAAAATTTTTAAAAAAAAACACCCGTATCCTGACGAGGAGCTCTGGGTAATAAAAAAGGTCATATCTGGACGATGAGCCATGGGCAAAAAATGTTCATATCTGGACAATAAGCGCTAAGAAAAAAAGGTTCATATCAGGACGAGTGCTGAGCAAAAACGTTCATATTTGGACAACAACCATTGGGCAAAAAAGTTCATATCTGGACACCGAGCCATGGATGAAAAAGGTTCATATCTGGATGAGGAATGTTGGGTAAAAACATTCATAACTGGACAACTACTGGGCAAATAAGTTCATATCTGGACAATGAGCACTGGGCAAATAAGTTCATATGTGAATGATGAGCAATGGGCGAAAAAGTTCATATGTAAACAACAAACATTGGGCAAAAATAAAAGTACTGTATATACTCGAGTATAAGTCAACCAGAATATAAGCCGAGACACCTAGTTTTACCACAAAAAACTGTGAAAACGTATTGACTCGAGTATAAGCCTAGGGTGAGAAATGCGCAGCTACTGGAAGTGGAAAAGATGGTCAACAATGCCCATTTGCAGCCTCACTGTGCCCATTTGCAGCCTCACTGTGCCCATTTGCAGCCATAGGTCCCCCGAACTTCAAACTTGGTAGTTAAGGGTTCCTAGATGCCCCCTAGCTGCAGCCAAAAATTGGAGTCTCTGGACCCAAAGGGTCCCGAAATGACATAGCTGCAGATGGACACAGTTGACTGACTTTGGGGCCCCAGGTCTCGGGGTCACTTGGTGCTAGGAACCCCAAATTTGGTATGCAAACCCAGTGGAACCAGCACGACAACATATCCATATTTGGTGTTCCTATCACCAAGTTGCCCCGAGATACGAGGCCCCAAATTCGGGTCGGAAAATATTAAGCACTTTTCTGCAGCAGAGAATGACATTTTCCGACCCGACTTTGGGGCCCCGTATTTCGGGGGCTACTTGGTGCTAGGGGCCCCAAAGTCGGGTCAGAAAATGGCATTCTTTGTGCTTGACTCGAGTATAAGCCGAGGGGGGCATTTTCAGCACAAAAAAAATGTGCTGAAAAACTCGGCTTATACACAGTAATATCTGGAATACGACATTTGGGCAAAAAAGTTCACATCTGGACTAGGAGCGCTGCAGAAAAAAAGGTTCATATCTAGACCAGCGCTGAGCAAAAAAAACTTCATATTTAGGTGACAAGTGTTGAGTGAAAAAACTCATATCTGGACAACCACCATTGGGCAAAAAAAAGGTTATAGCTGGACATGAGCAAGTTAATTTGTGAACAACTACTATTGGGCGAAATAGGCATATCTGGACGATGGCTGGTGGGGAAAAAAAAAAAAGAAGTTCATATCTGGATGAGGCACACTGGGCAAAAATGGTCATATCTGGACGATGAGCCATGGGTGAAAAGGTTCATAACCTGATCACAAATGTTGGGTGAAAAAGTTCATATCTGGACAACTATTGGGCAAAAAAACAACCATTGGCTGAAAAAAAAAAAAGTCATATTTCAAACGACAACCTTTGGACAAAGAAAAAAAAAAAAAAAAAAAAGTCAATATCTGGACTAGGAGCACAAAGGAAAAAAAGTTCATATGTGTATGATAAGCACCGGGGAAAAAGGTTCATATCTGGATGATGAGCCATGGAGTGAAAAGGTTTATATCCGGATGACGAGCGTTGGGCAAAAAGTTCATATTTGGACAATGAGCAACGGTTGAAAAATATATGAACTACCATTGGGCTGAAATGCTCAAATCTGGACAATGACCGTTAGTCAAAAAAAGTGAATATCTGGACAACGAGCAATGGTCTGAAAAAGTTCATATCTGGATAAGCGTTGGGTGAAAAGTTTTTTGTCTTCACAATTGGGGAAAAAAAAAAGTATCGGATCACAACAATGAGCGTTGGGTGAAAAATGTCATATCTGGACAACCACCATTGGGTGAAAAATTTCACATCTGGACAACCACCAATGGGTGAAAAATTTCACATCTGGACAACCACCATTGGGTGAAAAATGTCATATTTGGACAACCACCAATGGGTGAAAAATGTCATATTTGGACAACCACCAATGGGTGAAAAATGTCATATTTGGACAACCACCAATGGGTGAAAAATGTCATATCTGGACAACCACCAATGGGTGAAAAATGTCATATCTGGACAACCACCATTGGGTGAAAAATTTCACAACCAATTTTTCTGAGGCATCAACCTTTTAAAGATCTTATTGATGGTTTAACCCACATTGAGAACGCAAGCGAAAAAAGCGCTACAGAGATGTTGGGAAATCGAATCTACAAGATAAAAATGGCACTTGGAAAGATCTACCAAAGTGTAGGTAGATGTCTACACTCAATAACAATTGTGACCCTCGGTACCCTAGACAGCTCAATCACTGCAGCCAACACGTTGCATTGCTTCCATACATCATGCTGTAGATAGACACCCTTTCAGAACCAAGAGCATGACCCCCCTCAGTACAGCCATACGTTTACAGGCATCTGCCAAATGCTCAAAACATAAAAAAAAAGAACAAAAAAAATGTAAAAAAGGGTTAAAAAATTACGAAGAAAACTCCAAGTTTTGACCACCTTAGTACAGCCAAATAAACATTTTTACTATGTGCTGAATATTTGACATAAAAAAAATTTTGCCTTCCATTTCGGGAAAACAAAAAAACAAAAAACAAAAAGAAAACAAACACAAATTAAAACCACTCCAAAGGAAACATTGTTATCGGGAGCTCAGCTTGAAGACAACAAAGACCGAGCGCAAAGACAATAAAGAATAGAAATCAGTGCATACATTTGAACTTAGGACTCGTCTGGGATCATTCGGAAGCTTGCACTATCCCGGTAGTCCCGGTTTTTCCTGCTGCGACCGGCGTCCGGAGATCCAACGCAGCATAAAACACAACTTTCCCTTTTGCATGCTGAGCACCCCGTCCACGCATGCCGTGCCGCTCAGCCCAGGAG
>CM053038.1:24579944-24587444 GCA_028564925.1 Lithobates sylvaticus
TATACACATACATACATACATACATACATACATACATTTTTTTTTCGGAAATTGCCCCTTGTTTTAATAATAGCTAACTTAATAATGAGTGTTGAGACATAACAGGAAGTGGGAAGAAATCCCCAATTAGTTGTCACCAGAATAGGTGCCCCCATAGAAAACAATCTCCTTCTTTTCTTTTTTCCATATGTGTCCCCCCTTGTAGTGATTTCCCCTCACTTCCTGTCCTGGAGACACAACAGGAAGTGGGAATAAAGCATCCCCCTTTTTGCCATTTGAGCCCCCCTTGTAGTGATTCCCCTTCACTTCCTGTCCTGGAGACACAACAGGAAGTGGGAAGAAATCACTCCCATAGAATGCATCCCCCTTTTTGCCATTTGTGCCCCCCTTGTAGTGATTCCCCTTCACTTCCTGTCCTGGAGACACAACAGGAAGTGGGAAGAAATCACCCCCATAGAAAGCATCCCCGTTTTTGCCATGTGTGCCCCCCTTGTAGTGATTGCCCTTCACTTCCTGTCCTGGAGACACAACAGGAAGTGGGAAGAAATCCCCCATTGTCACCAGAATAGGTGCCCCCATAGAAAACATCCCCCCTTTTTCCTTTGCCATTTGTGTCCCCCTTGTAGTGAATGATTCCCCTTCACTTCCTGTCCTGGAGACAAAACAGGAAGTGGGAAGAAATCACCTCTTGGTTCTCACCACAGCAGCTGTCTCCCATTGGCTGGTTTCCCCCTCTCTTCCTGTTCTGGTGACAACTGTGTTTTGTCTTATTTTTCATATACTTTCAATGACAATATTTTAATCCATTTTTGGAAATGGCCCTCGTTTTTAATAATAGCTAACTTAATAATGAGTGTTGAGACATAACAGGAAGTGGGAAGAAATCACCCATTAGTTGTCACCAGAATAGGTGCCCCCATAGAACACATCTCCCCTTTTCTTTTTGCCATTTGTGCCCCCCTTGTAGTGATTCCCCTTCACTTCCTGTCCTGGAGACACAACAGGAAGTGGGAAGAAATCACCCCCCATAGAAAGCATCCCCCTTTTTGCTATTTGTGCCCCTTTAGTGATCGCCCTTCACTTCCTGTCCTGGAAGCACAACAGGAAGTGGGAAGAAATCCCCCATTAGTTGTCACCAGAATAGATGCCCCCATAGAAAACATCCCCCCTTTTCTTTTTGCCATTTGTGTCCCCCTTGTAGTGATTCCCCATTCACTTCCTGTCCTGGAGACACAACAGGAAGTGGGAAGAAAGCCCCCATTAGTTGTCACCAGAATAGGTGCCCCCATAGAAAGCATCACCCCCCCCCTTTATTTTTGCCATTTGTGTCCCCCTTGTAGTGTAGTGATTCCTATTTACTTCCTGTCCTGGAGACACAACAGGAAGTGGGAAGAAATCACCCCCCATAGAAAGCATCCCCCCTTTTTGCTATTTGTGCCCCTTTAGTGATTGCCCTTCACTTCCTGTCCTGGAAGCACAACAGGAAGTGGGAAGAAATCCCCCATTAGTTGTCACCAGAATAGGTGCCCCCGTAGAAAACATCCCCCTTTTTCTTTTTACCATTTGTGTGCCCCTTGTAGTGATTCCCCTTCACTTCCTGTCCTGGTGACACAACAGGAAGTGGGAAGAAAGCCCCCATTAGTTGTCACCAGAATAGGTTCCCCCATAGAAAACATCCCCCCTTTTCTTTTTGCCATTTGTGTCCCCCTTGTAGTGATTCCCCTTCACTTCCTGTCCTGGAGACACAACAGGAAATGGGAATAACCCCCCCCCCCCCTTTAGTTGTCTTTGCAATAGGCATCCCCATAGGAAGAATTTCCCTCTATTGCTGTACTGGTGAAAACTGATCTCTCATATTTTTCATATACTTTCCTTTTAATGACAACATTCTCCAGGGGAAATAGGCCGAATCTTTCCTGTTAGGGACACAGAGAGCAATCAATACCTGACAAAGGTTCTGTTTCTTCACTATGCTTTTGGAGAGATTTTCCATCACTTCCTGTCCAAACAGGAAGCAAAGAGTTCAGCCTCAATGGGGGACACAGCAAATGAAAACCTGACAGAGGTTTTTCCTATTGGGGACACAGAGAGCAATCAATGCCTGGCATAGGTTCTTACACTTCACTATGTGTTTTGCTGCATTCTGCACCCCCTTTGGAGAGATTTCCCATCACTTCCTGTCCAAACAGGAAGTGAGGAGAGTTCTGGCCAATGGGGACACAGAGAACAATGAACTCCTGACAAAGGTTCTTACTCTCACTATGTGTTTTTCCTGCAGTCTGCGCCCCCTTTGCAGAGATTTCCCATCACTTCCTGTCCAAACAAGAAGTGAGGAGAGTTCTGCGCTATGGGTAGACAGTAAATTAAAACTTCACAGGTGTTCTTCCTATTGGGGTCACAGAGAAACAGGAAGTGAGGAGAGTTCTGCCCAATGGGGACATAGTAAATTAAAACTTCACAGGGGTTCTTCCTATTGTGGACACAGAACAATGAATACCTGACAAAGGTTCTTACTCTCCCCTATGTGTTTTGCTGCAGTCTGTGCCCCCTGTGAAGAGATTTCCCATCACTTCCTCTCCAAACAGGAAGTGAGGAGAGTTCTTCCCAATGGGGACACAGAAAATGAAAACTTCATAGGGGTTCTTCCTATTGCAGACACAGAGAACAATGAATACCTGACAAAGGTTCTTACTCTTCCCTATGTGTTTTGCTGCAGTCTGCACCCCCCTTGGAGAGATTTCCCATCACTTCCTGTCCAAACAGGAAGTGAGGAGAGTTCTGCCCAATGGGGTACACAGAAAATGAAAACCTGACAGGGGTTCTTTCTATTGGGGACACAGAGAACCATGAATACCTGACAACATTTCTTACTCTTCCCTGTGTGTTTTGCTGCAGTCTGCTTCCCCTTTGGGGAGATTGTTTATCACTTCCTGTCCAAACAGGAAGTGAGGAGAGTTCTTCCCAATGGGGACACAGAAAATGAAAACTTCACAGGGGTTCTTCCTATTGGGGTCACAGAGAACAATTAATACCTGACGAAGGTTCTTACTCTTCCCTATGTGTTTTGCTGCAGTCTGTGTCCCCTGTGAAGAGATTTCCCATCACTTCCTGTCCAAACAGGAAGTGAGGATAGTTCTGACCAATGGGGACACAGTACATGAAAACTTCACAGTGGTTCTTCCTATTGCAGACACAGAGAACAATGAATACCTGACAACGGTTCTTACTCTTCACTATGTGTTTTTCTGCAGTCTGTGCCCCCTTTTGGAGAGATTTCCCATCACTTCCTGTCCAAACAGGAAGTTGGGAGAGAGAGTTCTGCCCATTGGGGACACAGAGAACAATGAATACCTGACAAAGGTTCATTCTCTTCACTATGGGTTTTGCTGCATTCTGCAGGGGTTTAGAAGAGATTTCCCATCACAGGGGTTCTTCCTATTGGGGTCACAGAGAACAATTAATACCTGACGAAGGTTCTTACTCTTCCCTATGTGTTTTGCTGCAGTCTGTGCCCCCTGTGAAGAGATTTCCCATCACTTCCTGTCCAAACAGGAAGTGAGGAGAGTTCTGCCCTATGGGGAGACAGTAAATTAAAACTTCACAGGTGTTCTTCCTAGTGCGGACACAGAGAACAATGAATATCTGACAAAGGTTCTTACTCTCCCCTATGTGTTTTGCTGCAGTCTGTGCCCCCTGTGAAGAGATTTCCCATCACTTCCTCTCCAAACAGGAAGTGAGGAGAGTTCTGGCCAATGGGGACACAGAGAACAATGAACTCCTGACAAAGGTTCTTACGCTTCCCTGTGAGTTTTGCTGCAGTCTGCGCCCCCTTTTGGAGAGATTTCCTATCACTTCCTGTCCAAACAGGAAGTGAGGAGAGTTCTACCCAATGGGGACACAGAAAATGAAAACCTGACATGGGTTCTTTCTATTGGGGACACAGAGAACAGTGAATACTTGACAAAGGTTCTTACTCTTCCCTATGTGTTTTGCTGCAGTCTGCGCCCCCTTTTGGAGAGCTGTCCAATCAGTTCCTGTCCAAACAGGAAGTGAGGAGAGAGAGTTCTGCCCAATGGGGACACAGAGAACAATGAATACCTGACGAAGGTTCTTACTCTTCCCTACGTGTTTTGCTGCAGTCTGTTCCCCCTGTGAAGAGATTTCCCATCACTTCCTATCCAAACAGGAAGTGAGGAGAGTTCTACCCAATGGGGACACAGAAACTGAAAACCTGACAGGGGTTCTTTCTATTGGGGACACAGAGAACAGTGAATACTTGACAAAGGTTCTTATTCTTCCCTATGTGTGTTGCTGCAGTCTGCGCCCCCTTTTGGAGAGATTTCCCATCACTTCCTGTCCAAACAGGATGTGAGGAAAGAGTTCTGCCCAATAGGGAAAACAGAGAACAATGAATACCTGACAAAGGTTCTTACTCTTCCCTATGTGTTTTTCGGCAGTCTGCGCCCCCTTTTGGAGAGATTTCCTATCACTTCCTGTCCAAACAGGAAGTGAGGAGAGTTCTACCCAATGGGGACACAGAAAATGAAAACCTGACAGGGGTTCTTTCTATTGCGGACATAGAGAACAGTGAATACCTGACAAATGTTCTTACTCTTCCCTATGTGTTTTGCTGCAGTCTGTGCCCCTTTTGGAGAGATGTCCAAATACTCCCTGTCCAAACAGGAAGTGAGGAGAGTCCTGCCCAATGAGGACACAACAAATGAAAATCTGTAGGTAGTTGGGCTAGGAGACGGAGGAAAGGGTTTCTAAGCCTCAGGCATCACTTAATGCAAAAACTTACCTCCCGAGACCCGGTCCGTACAGACAGTGTGGCAGCTTGCTCAACAAGGCAGCATCAACTCACCAAGAAGACATAGGGTGCCCATACATGGATCGAAACTCTTCCAGTTCAGCAGGGACCAGCCAAATTCCCATCCATGTATGGGCACCTTTTAGACATAGAAGTTTATTCCAGGCTCTCCAAGGGTTGGTATTAAGTGTCTACCAACTAACTCAAATAATCCTGCTAGTCTGAAAGGCTATGAGACTGGATTGTTTAGGTAGGGCTTCTGCTATAGTCATGGCCAAATAACGCACCACTTCGCCCAGAAAATGGTTGCAATTACAAATGTTTAGGCTTTGGTAGGACACAAAAAAGTGGAGAAACTAAAAAAGCCAAATCTGACACATTCCACGCAAAACTCCAAAAATGGACAACATTTTTGGTTGCACACCCCTTGGAAAAAAATAACTGAAATCAACTGTTTCCCGTAAACATCAAAGAGTTTCTTCCACCTCTCTACTGGAATTTTGGACCGCTCTTCTTTCCAGGTCTCTCAGACCTGAAGGGTTCCTTTTCCCAACATCTGCTTTGAGATCTCTCCAAAGGTGCTCTATGGCAGTGGTTCTCAACCTCAGTCCTCAAGTACATCCCAATGTTTTGGGAGCTTCCCTTAGATAAAATCGCTCTTATCAATACTGCGTCCATGATATTGATTTAAAGCAGCTGTGCAAAGTAAAGGCGAACCTGAAATCATGGCCCGTTGGGGTGGGTTCTCGAGGACTGAGGTTGAGAACCACTTCTCTATGGGAATTAGATCTGGACTCATTGGTGGCCAGTTTATTACTTTCCAGCACTTTGTCTTAAACCATTTTTGGGTGCTTTTTTTGACGTGTGCTTTGGGTCGTTGTTCTGCTGCAAGACCCATGGCCTCTGACCATGGGCGTCCGCAGAACGTTTTTCGGGGGGGGGGGGGCATCACTTTAGGGTCACCCATGCACCGCCTCTTTTCGACAATGTCATTATCACATTATCATGGTCAGACTGCAGACGTAGTACATTCCCTAGGATAAGTAATGGATAATGGCCAACAGGCCCTCTTACCAGACCCAGCGAAACTACAGCAGTGATCCCTCCGGCTGGACGATCGCTCACCCTGGGTTCCCCAGGGGCGACTCTGGTCAGTAATGTAGCATGTCTGTACCCTGGTAGTGGCTCAGTCTTTCTCTGGTGGCGCTGGGCAGCGTGGCTCTCTCTGGTGGTGCTGGGCAGTGTGGCTCTCTCTGGTGGCGCTGGGCAGCATGGCTCTGGTGGTGCTGGGCAGCGTGGCTCTCTGGTGGCGCTGGGCAGCGTGGCTCTCTCTCTGGTGGCACTGGGCAGCGTGGCTCTGGGCAGCGTGGCTCTCTCTCTCTGGTGGCGCTGGGCAGCGTGGCTCTCTCTCTGGTGGCGCTGGGCAGTGTGGCTCTCTCTCTCTGGTGGCGCTGGGCAGCGTGGCTCTCTCTCTCTGGTGGCGCTGGGCAGCGTGGCTCTCTCTCTCTGGTGGTGCTGGGCAGCGTGGCTCTCTCTCTTGTGGCGCTGGGCAGCGTGGCTCTCTCTCTTGTGACGCTGGGCAGCGTGGCTCTCTCGTGGCGCTGGGCAGCGTGGCTCTCTCTCTGGTGGCGCTGGGCAGCGTGGCTCTCTCTCTGGTGGCGCTGGGCAGCGTGGCTCTCTCTCTCTGGTGGCGCTGGGCAGCGTGGCTCTCTCTCTGGTGGCGCTGGGCAGCGTGACTCTCTGGTGGCGCTGGGTAGTGTGGCTCTCTGGTGGCGCTGGGCAGCATGTTTCTCTGGTTTCTGCCCAGCACACTCTTTCTTTGTCCTGTAGCACTCTCTCCCTCAGCGCTTTTCCAGGCTTCAGTCTCTCAATCGCTCTCTTGATTGAGCTGTAGCCTCCTCCCTGTGGAAAATGGGGCCGCCTATCTTTGGGACTACATGTCCCATGATGCTCTCCTCTCCTAGTCTCTTTTGATTGGCCCTCAGTTATGGGCAATAGGGAAGGAGCGGGCAGGAAGCTTGGTGGGGAACCTGGTGAGAGCCACTGTCTCTTCTCCCTGACAGGAGTAAGGGGGGGGGGGGGAGCGGGGGAAACCTCTGACAGCCCGCAGCTCGCCTTTCTCCTGTCACAGCGCCGCCAAGTTCTCTGCTGGACTGAGCAGGCAAAAGAGCTGAGGCCACACTACACTGATGGGGAGGCTTGACAGCACCTACTGGCGGGTGGCATCCTGGTGCGGGCTGCCCACACCCCGATTGCAACGCAACTGTGCTGAATTTAAGATCTGATCCCTGATTCCAGGGGGGGGGGGCACTTGACCCCCCCTTGCCCCTACCTGCGGACGCCCATGCCTCTGACGGAGACCCAACCTTCTGACACTGGGCCCTTCATTGCACTGCAGAATTCTTTGGTAGTCTTCAGATTTCATAATGCCATGCACATGGTCGAGACATCCAGTGCCCGAAGAAGCAAAGCAACCCCAAACATCAGTGAACCTCCACCATGTTGGACTGAAAATGGTAAAATGATGGGCTTTACCAAAAAAGCTGTAATTTTGTTTCGTCTGTCCACAGCACATTCTTCCAAAAGGATTTTGGCTTCCTCCGGTAAGTTTTGGCAAACTCCAATCTGGCTTTTTTGGGTTTTCCTGTGTCAGCAGTGAGGTCCTCCTGGGTCTCCTTTCAAAGCGTCCC
>CM053038.1:24592444-24734944 GCA_028564925.1 Lithobates sylvaticus
GAGACCCGTAACCCGATTGGCTGAAAGGACAGGTGATCCTATTGGACGCCTAGGAGGAGGGAGGAGACACACGGCGTAAGCCGACATGATGCAAAAGAGGAGGAGTGGACACAGGAGCCTGCTGCCCGCTGCCCGTAGGCGCTCGCAACCCGCCCGCTGCCCACCCGCAACCTAGTGGTAATGACTGACCGACTGACGGGGGGTGGGGGGTGGTATTGGGGCTGTGGGTGACCCGACCGACCTACCTAGAGTGGACAAGGGTGTGACCCCGGACGACTGGGGTTGGGGGGGTTGTTGTTTGCTGCCCCCCCGCCCACAAAAAAAAACAGCCGTCACTGGTTGGCGCTATATAAATCCTGTATAATAATAATAATAATTTACAGCAATTTAAACAAACAGCCAATCGGAGGTCATCGGATAGAGGTAAGTATTCATCGGTGGAGGGGAAGGGGGGGGTTAGATTACGTCAGGGGAGGGGGCAAAAAAGATTAAATGCGTATTTTATTTTATTTTATTTTTTGCACTTATCCTTTAAGGAAATCACTTGCTTTAATGAATATTATAAAATCTCTAAACTGCTTTCCTCCACAATAACTGCGCCCGGTGTGCCAGCTCAGGGGACGCGTTTTAGAACAGTTTGCCCCCTCTTGACCATCGCCAGCTGTTCCAAAGCCTTCAACGCAAGACTGTGATAATGCAACCTACAAATCATACTGTCAGCTTCTGGGCATCAGCGCCCCCTGCTGGTACGCTTAGACCTGCGAGCGCTGACATGCTGACTGACAAGCCGTGCATTCGCAGGGGTCGTGTTTAAAATAAATGACTTTATTTTATAGTAATTTTTTTTTATGTGAAATCATAGTAAGCCATTTCAGTCCAGGAGAGGTCAGCAAGGGTGGACTGAGCTTTGCTTGCAAACATTTTTTTCATTTGAACGTTGTGTGCCTTCACGATCATCTAGCTAACATCGAACGTAGACTCTCCCTTTTACAATTACGGTAAGGCGGACGCGGTGCGAACCCCTCGCTGCGCTTCCAGGATTCTAATTCCTGAGACGCCCTTCTAAGCAGGCAAGACGTAGACACCTCTAACCCTATTAACGTCTGCCAGGATTGCCTTCCTCTCCCAGGAGCGTCCTGGGCATGCCATCACCAAGTAGAGCCGCCACTTAACCGCATGTCCAACGCAAATGCAATCACTGTATTGACAGATGCCTTCTCCCTGCTAATATATGGAGACTCCTGACCCGAGGCATCATGGGACAATCCTAACACTGCAAAACCCTAGGCAAGTCCTGCGTCTGCTTTCCTCTCCTTTAAAGGGGAACACCAATGGTTGAGGGTTGATTGTATTTTAATTTTTCCTATTAAAGAGACCCTGTCACAAAGTTTAGCAAAGGATCTCCTTGCAATAAATGGTGTCTCAGAGGCCTGGCCTCCACCGTGGGTTGGGGTTCCTTCTCTTGGTCCTTAGGTCCTGCAGGACTGCCATTAGGAATCATGGGGCCCAGCACAGCCTACCTAACAGGACATTCCCCCCACCATCATTCATTTAATGGCTGAGACATCCATGAGTGGCCCTAGCACTGCTCCCTTCTCTGAGGGTCCTGGCATGGGTGAAGTCCAGGGGAGCAGTAGAGTGCCCACTCCAGTGCAGGGCACAAACTACCCTGAGCAACAGAGCGCAAAGCTCACTAGATGGCGCAGCCCAGAAGCAAGGTAGTGAGTCTCAGCCCATCCGGAACTGGCCCTGCAGCTCCCCCCAGTGGCAGTAGAGAGAGGAGCACCAATAGAAACTTGGTGGCCAACGTGGGACAAGACTGGATGAGGATGGGGTGCTAGGTTTAACTGCTCTGTGGACTGAAGCGTTTTTAGGGTCTTTGTTGCCCCAGAGTTGCAGAGGGATGCCCGGTGCCCCTCCTAGAAGTGTCTGATGCCTGATTCCCCTCTGCTTCCCTCATTGGTCACTAGGGGTTGGCCAGCAGTGGTGACACCCTCTTCACACACTCCATCCCCATCTGGGGCCCCTCTGGACTGGTCCTACAGCTCCCCCAGAGGCAGTAGAGACAGGAGCAGCAACACAAATTTGGTGGTCAACTTGGGGCAAGAGGATGAGGATGGGGTTCTACGTTCTGCTGCTCTCTGAGCAGCGATTGGCCCCGTGAAACCCTTTTAAGAGTATTTGTTGCTCCGAAGTTGCAGAGGGATGCCCGGTGCCCCTCCCGAAAGCGTCTGATGCCTGATGCCCCTCTGGACTGGTCCTGCAGCTCCCCCAAAGGCAGTAGAGAAAGGAGCACCAAAACAAGCTTGACAGCCAACGTGGGGCAAGAGGATGAGGATGAGGGTTACATAGTTACATTATCTGGTTGAAAAAAGACACCATCCAGTGCAACCAATAGATGCTAGGTTTGGCTGCTTTCTGGGCGGTGATCGGCCACATGAAGTGTTTTTAGGGTCTTTGTCACCCCGGCCTTGAGCTCACAGCACAACAGAGGGCCTGGGCCTGGTACGGGCAGATTACTTGTGCCCTTCATTGGTGGCCCAGGGGTCCTGTAGTGACAAAGGGAACTGGGGGGGGGGGGGGGCAAACCACAGCATGCAGAGGGGAATCAAGCATCAGGGAATCAAGTGTCAATTGCCTGATCTCCCTCTGCTCCCCCCATCTGTCAGCAGGGGTTGGCTGCCAGTGGTGGCACCCTCTTCACACACACCATTCCTGACAAATTTTGAGGAGTACTTGTAGCTTGTAGCTCACAGTCAGCTCCTTCTCCATCAGGGGAGGAACTAAAGGTGAGAATATGCTATTGTGAAAGGGGGGGGGGGGGGGGGGATTAAAGAGAACCTGTTCCTTTTGCCCTGTGTGGGAAAAGAACATTCACTTTAAATTTCAGCTTAAGATATTGGGCTCTGTAGACAGCAGATTGTTTTATAACAAATATTAAGGAGATAGAAGAAAACATGAAACATGATGGCTGGATAGCATACTACATAATATTGGTATGCAATATTTCATTTTTAACTGAAATTTACATACACAAGCCTGGTCCGTTCTGTCCGCATGCGGCGTATCACAAGCATGCTGAATCATGGCCTTTCGGCTATGGTAGATTGTGAGTGTAAGTATGGGCATGTGTGTTCACCCCTGTCTGGACTCAGGCTACTCTTGCCAGCTGCCTGCCTCAACCTCTTCCTAGACTCTGGCTACTCTTGCCAGCTGCCTGCCTCAACCCCTGCCTGGACTATGATTATTCTCGCCTGCCGTCTGCCTCAACTCTTCCTGGACTCTGGCTACTCTTGCCAGCTGCCTGCCTCAACCTCTTCCTAGACTCTGGCTACTCTTGCCAGCTGCCTGCCTCGATCTCTTCCTTGACTCTGAATTGTTTTGCCTGTCTTGACTCCTGCCTGGGCTTTGACTACTCCTGCCTGCTGCCTGCCTTGACCCCTCCCTGGACTCTGAATACTTTTGCCTGCCACCTGGCTTGACCTCTGATTGAACACCAACCACTGGTTCCTGCCTCGACCTCAGCTTGTACCTCAACTGGCCTAGTACAGCTGACCAATCTCTTCACTGTAGCCATCCTGTTCCTGCCATTCCCTTTGAGGCAGTCCCGAAGGCTGTGACCTGGTGAAATCTTTCAGCAAAGTAGCCTGGTGGCCAGAAATCTTTGATCTTAAAGACCAAGGTGTCACGTAGAGTCTGGGCATTAGGTGAGACCACGTTACCTACCAGGGTGAAAACCTCAACATGCAGTTAAAAGAGAGGTATGGCCAAAGCAGTCACCACTCTCTGCACAGAGCGGACCGAGAACTGAGCGATCGGTGGTCATGTGATTTATATCTTGGGCTTAGAGCACAGCTGCAGCATCAAACTAATGCTGCAGCGGGTAGGTAAATATTTATTTATGTTTTTTTAATATTCCCACACAACTCCTTTAACTAATACTGTATGTACAGTTCATGTCCCTCTGCCCAGTCTGCGACTGGACAGTGAAAGGAGAAGCAGAGTGTCGAGCTCACCTCTTTGCCACTCTTTTCTCTCCTCCTGTCAGCATGCTCATCGCATTGCAGCACACCTGATTGGCTTATTGCGCTTCTCCCAGTCTGAGCTCTGCTTAATCCATGAATATAGAGCTGCATTCATTTGTGTTTTTTTTATTCCGTTGAGAGTTCAGGTCTAAAAAAAAATACTTGTCTAATGGTGGTGAAGGACATACAAGTGCCTATATGTGGCCTCCAGTACATGGCTGACATTCTCCAATGCTTCTGGAGCGCACATACTCCGGATTCCCTGCCCCCGCCAAACGTCAAAACTTCAGTATGCTTCAGGAAAAAAAAAATGCATTCTCATTTGGATTGACGTCTTGATGAGCAGTATATTACGTATTTATACACTGGCATTTTTCACCAGGTGCTATAGGAGACTTTCCCAGATTTCCACAGCTCTTACAGTAAGGAATCCTTTCCACAGGAACTGTGGACACACTGTGCTACCGCTGCTTACATTGTATCAATTCACTGTTTATTATCCTGGCTGAGATTTACTTGTCCAGGAATGTTGCTTTGTTCTGATTCCATTTAGACACATTGCCAGAGCCCTGATGAAGGGGGATTTCCTGGCCCGAAACGCATTGACTGCCTTTCATTTCCCTGTCATTTCTGTGGAAAGAATAAAGTTATTTGGACTCTGAAAACACTAATCTGATGCTGTATTTGTCCTGTATGCCGGGTGTAATTCTTGGTATCTGTTCTTTTTCTGTATGTATGGACTTGCCTGTCTTGACTTCTGCCTGCACTTTGAATACTCTTGCCTGCTGCCTGCCCTGCCTGGGCTCTGACCTTTCTTGCCTGCAGCCTGCCTTGACTCCTGCCTGAAATCTGGCTTCTCTTGCTGGCTGCCTGCCTTGACTCCTGCCAATACTCTGACTACTTTTGCCTGCCGCCTGCCTCGATCTCTTCCTGAACTCTGACCTTTCTTGCCTGTCTTGACTTCTGCCTGGACTCTGAATACTCTTGCCTGTGGCCTGCCTAGACCTCTGCCTGAACTCATTTTTCTTCCCTTCTGCCTTCCTTGACCCCTGCCTGGACTCTGAATACTCTTGCCTGACACCTGCCTTGACTCCTGTCTGGGCTCTGACTTTTCTTGCTTGCTGCCTGCTTTGACCCCTGCCTGGACTAGGATTACTCTTGCCTGCCACCTGCCTCAACGCTTCCTGGACTACTCTTATCTGCAGCCTGCCTTGACTCTTGCCTGGACTCTGGCTGCTCTTGCCAGATGCCTGCCCCGACCGCTTCCTGGACTCTGGCTACTCTTGCCAGCTATAAAAAAAACAAAGAACAATCAGCGCAAACACAATGTGAGAACGTATGACATGCAAGCTGAACACTTAGGCTTTTGGAGGTCTCTCTTTTTGTTGCTGGATTTCACTGCTGAACGGGAGCTCCATGTACCTGGATCGAGGACCGCTCAAGCCTTGGTGGAGGTTGACAACATCCCTGTGGGGATACACGCGCTTTTGACCTTCTGTGATTGGGAGGTCCACCAGTTCTGGTAAGTGTATCTGGGCTTATTTGGTGGAGGAGGGACTTCCCACTTTCTTCACGAATGATTCTGTTATTCCTTCTGTCCGGTGATTGAAGTTTATCCATCAGGATTGGACTTTTTGTTTCTTTTATTTATATGCGCTGCACTTACTCTTGCCAGCTGCCTGCCTCGACCGCTTCCTGAACTCTGACTTTTCTCGCCTGTTTTGACTTCTGCCTAGACTTTGACTACTCTTGCCTGCCTTGACTCCTGTCTGGACTCTTACTTTTCTTGCCTGCTTTGACCCCTGCCTGGACTATGATTACTCTCGCCTGCCTCAACTCATCCTGGACTCTGGCAACTCTTGCCATCTGTGTGCCTTGACCCTGTCTGGACTCTGGCTACTCTTGCCAGCTGCCTGCCCTGACCGCTTCCTGAACTCTGACTTTTCTTGCCTGTCTTGACTTCTGCCTAGACTCTGACTACTCTTGCCTGCCTTGACTCCTGTCTGGACTCTTACTTTTCTTGCCTGCCTCAACCTCCTCCTGGACTTTTTTTGCCTGCCTTGACTCCTGCCTGGGCTTTGACTACTCCTGTCTGCTGCCTGCCTTGACCCCTCCCTGGACTCTGAATACTCTTGACAGCTGCCTGACTTGACCCTGTCTGGACTCTGGCTACTCTTGCCAGCTGCCTGCCTCAACCTCCTCCTGCACTCTGGCTACTCTTCCCAGCTGCCTGCCTCAACTTCCTCCTGGACCCTGACTTTTTTTTTACCTGCCTTGACTTCTGCCTAGGCTTTGACTACTCCTGCCTGCTGCCTGCCTTGACCCCCTCCCTGGACTCTGAATACTTTTGCCTGCCACCTGGCTTGACCTCTGAACACCAACCACTGGTTCCTGCCTCGACCTCAGCTTCTACCTCAACTGGCCTAGTGCAGCTGACCAATCCCTTCATCGTAGCCATCCTGTTCCTGACAATCCCTTTGAGGCAATCCCGAAGGCTGTGACCTGGTGAAATCTTTCAGCAAAGTAGCCTGGTGGCCATTAGTCCCCGGCACATCCCTTCTTGCAGGAATCTTTGGCTTTGAAGACCAAGGTGTCACGTAGAGTCTGGGCATTAGGTGAGACCACGTTACCCACCAAGGTGAAAACGTCAACATGCAGTTAAGAGAGGTATGGCCAAAGCAGTCACCACTCTCTGCTCCGAACGGACCGAGAACTGAGCGATCGGTGGTCATGTGATTTATATCTTGGGATTAGAGCACAGCTGCAGCATCAAACTAATGCTGCAGCGGGTAGGTAAATCTGTATGTTTCTTTGTTTTTTTAATATTCCCACACAACAAATACATACAGTTCATGTCCCTCTGCCCAGTCTGCGACTGGACAGTGAAAGGAGAAGCAGCACAGTGAGGAGCTCACCTCTTTGCCACTCTGTTTTCTCCTCCTGTCAGCATGCTCATCGCATTGCAGCACACCTGATTGGCTTATTGCGCTTCTCCCAGTCTGAGCTCTGCTTAATCCATGAATATAGAGCTGCATTCATTTGTGTTTTTTATTTAGAGTTCAGCTCTAAAAAAAATACTTGTCTAATGGTGGTGAAGGACATACAAGTGCCTATATGTGACCTTCAGTACATGGCTGACATTCTCCAATGCTTCTGGAGCGCACATACTCTAACAGGAAAGTCCGGATTCTCTGCCCCCGCCAAACGTCAAAACTTCAGTCTGCTCCAGGAAAAAATAAAAATAAAATGCATTCTCATTTGGATTGACGTCTTGATGAGCAGTATATTACGTATTTATATACTGCCATTTATATAATGCAAGCAGCAGGTGCTATAGGAGACTTTCTCAGATTTTCACAGCTCTTACAGTAAGGAATCCTTTCCACAGGAACTGTGGCCACACACTGTGCTACTGCTGCTTACATTGTATCAATTCACTGTTTATTCCGGCTGAGATTTACTTGTCCAGGAATGTTGCTTTTGTTCTGATTCCATTTAGACACATTGCCAGAGCCCTGATGAAGGGGGATTTCCTGGCCCGAAACGCATTGACTGCCTTTCATTTCCCTGTCATTTCTGTGGAAAAAATAGTTATTTTGACTCTGAAAACACAAATCTGACGCTGTATTTGTCCTGTATGCCGGGAGTAATTCTCGGTATCTCTTCTTATTCTGTATGTATGGACTCCTCTTGTCTTGTATGCCGGGTGTAGTTCTCGGTATCTGTTCCTGTTCACTATGTATGGACTCTGCACAGTACTACTTCTCTTGTCCTGTATGCCGGGTGTAATTCTCTGTATCAGTTCTTATCAGTGATGGAACTAAGGCCTCTAAAGTAAACGGCGTTACGTAACACTGTTACTTTAGAGGGTAACGAGTAATCTAACTGATTACTCGTCCCCTCGCGGTAACGCCGTTCCCATTACTGGGGCGGCGTTACCGCAATTACCCGCCACGATCCACGGAGCCGTTCGCGGCCTCGACCTTAGGAAAGGCCGCGGCTTCGGCCTAGCTCCGGAGCGGTGGCCATCTTGGTGCACCCGATGGCCGCAGCACCGGCCTAGCTCCGGAGCGGCGGCCATTTTGGTGCACCCGTCGGGCGTTTACAATGCGATTGCTCCGTCAAATGACGGAGCGATCACTTGTAAACAAGATGACGCCGGTCTCCCCTCTGTGTACAGATCTGTACAGTGGAGGGGAGAGATCAGATGGCAGCAGCCATCCCTCCATACCCTGCCAATACTCTGCAATACCCTGCCAATACTCTGCAATACTCTGACAATACCCAGCCAGTACTCTGCCAATACTCTGCAATACCCTGCCAATACTCTGCAATACCCCGTAATACCCAGCCATACTCTGCAATACTCTGTAATACCCAGCCATACTCTGCAATACTCTGTAATACCCAGCCATACTCTGCAATACTCTGTAATACCCAGCCATACTCTGCAATACTCTGTAATACCCAGCCATACTCTGCAATACTCGGTAATACCCAGCCATACTCAGTGATACCCAGCCATGCTCAGCCGTACCCAGCTATACTCAGCCAATATTACAGTGGGGGAGATTGTGGATATTACAGTGGGGGCTTTATGGTGGTGGAATTTTCAAAGGTTTTTGCAAATTCAATTATTATTTGCTGATCCGAAAAATGATCCGATCCGTGACTCTGATCCGAGCAACGATCCGATCCGTGAGTTTGGGGGGGACAGATGTACAGAGGGGGAACAGATGTGTGTGGGGGGGGGGACAGATGTGTAGTGGGGTACAGAGGGGAAACAGACGTGCAGGGGGGGTACAGAGGGCAAATAGACGTGCAGGGGGGAACGCACCCCTTGCTTACAGTAATACTAGACCCGCCCCTAAGAATATAAAAAAAAAAGTCAGTTACTTTGCTGAGTAACTAATTACTTATCCAATGTAGTAACTGAGCTACTAACACAATTACTTTTTTGGGAGAAGTAATTTGTAACTTAACTAATTACTTTTTTTAAAGTAAGCTGACCAACACTGGTTCTTATTCTGTATGTATGGACTCTGCACAGTACTACTTCTCTTGTCCTGTATGCCGGGTGTAATTCTCGGTATCTGTTCTTATTCTGTATGTATGGACTCTGCACAGTACTACTTCTCTTGTCCTGTATGCCGGGTGTAATTCTCGGTATCTGTTCTCATTCTGTATGTATGGACTCTGCACAGTACTACTTCTCTTGTCCTGTATGTCGGGTGTAATTCTCGGTATCTCTTCTTATTCTGTATGTATGGATTCTGCACAGTACTACTTCTCTTGCCTTGTATGATGGGTGTAATTCTCGGTATCTCTTCTTATTCTCTATGTATGGACAGTGATATCCTCAGCGCTGTATAAACACGTTCGGCGGGGTGTGAAGAGGGCCTATCGTGGGCGAGGTTTGTTTTCATTGCTGTTATATGATATAAAGGTCAGGGACATTTTTCCCCCTCATAGAATACAATAACCTGACAACATGGCAGCCGGTTTGTCCTGTTCCGCTGGTTCTGATCAAATGGCACTTCCTGGATTTGGTAGGACAGAGGGGCCCCACACCTGCAGATCTGGCTCCATAGACCTTCCAAATATGGACACATAGATGTGGGGCCCCCAACATACTGAGGGTCCAATAGGGGAAGTGCCCTTCACAGACCTTTTCTGATTGGATGTGTAATGATATTCAGAAAATAATTGTGTATGTACTGTGATCACTGGAGGAGTCCTGGTGTAGGGCAAAGAAAGAAGAGCGAGAGAGAGAGAGAGAGAAGGAAAAAATAAAGAGAAATAAAGAAAGGAGAGAGAGAGAAAGAAGGGAAGGAGAGAGAGAGAGAGAGAGAAAGAAAGGAGAGAGAAAGGAGAATGAGACAGAGAAAGAAAAGGAGAGAGAGAGAAAGAATGAAAGAAAAAAGGAGAGAGGTGAGAAAGAATGAAGGAGAGAGAGAGAAGGGAAGACATAAAGAATTGAGAGCGAGAAGGAAAGAAAGAGAGAGAATGAAAGAAAGGACAGAAAGAAGGAAAGAAAAAAGGACAGAGAAAGAAAGAAAAAGGGGGGGGGGTAGGAAATAAAGAAAGAGAGAGAGAGAAAGGGGAGAGAGAGAGAGAGAAAGGAGAGAGAGAGAGAGAGAGAAAGGAGAATGAGACAGAGAAAGAAAAGGAGAGAGAGAAAGAAAGGAGAGAGAGAAAGAATGAAAGAAAAAAGGAGAGAGAGAGAGAGAAGGGAAGACATAAAGAATTGAGAGCGAGAAGGAAAGAAAGGAAAGAAAGAGAGAGAGAATGAAAGAAAGGACAGAAAGAAGGAAAGAAAAAAGGAGAGAGAAAGAAAGAGAAAGAGGGGGGGGGTAGGAAATAAAGAAGGAGAGAGGAAGAAAGAAGGAGATAAAGAAGGAGAGAAAGAAGGGGAGAGAGAGAGAAAGAAGGAAAGAAAAAAGGAGAGAGAAAGAAAGAAAAAGGGGGGGGGGTAGGAAATAAAGAAGGAGAGAGGAAGAAAGAAGGAAATAAAGGAGAGAGAAAGAAGGGGAGAGAGAGAGAAAAAGAAGGAGAGAGAGAGAGTGAAAGGAGAATGAGACAGAGAAAGAAAGAAAAGGAGAGAGAGAGAGAAAGAAAGGAGAGAGAGAGAGAAAGAATGAAAGAAAAAAGGAGAGAGAGAGAGAGAAGGGAAGACATAAAGAATTTAGAGCGAGAAGGAAAGAAAGAGAGAGAGAATGAAAGAAAGGACAGAAAGAAGGAAAGAAAAAAGGAGAAAGAAAGAGAAAGAGGGGGGTAGGAAATAAAGAAGGAGAGAGGAAGAAAGAAGGAGATAAAGAAGGAGAGAGAAGGGGAGAGAGAGAGAAAGAAGGAAAGAAAAAAGGAGAGAGAGAAAGGAAAAAAGGGGGGGGGGAGAGAAGGAAATAAAGAAGGTGAGAGAGAGAAGTAAAAAGGAGAGAAAAAGAAGGAAAAAAATGTGAGAAAGAAATAAGGAAAGAAATAGAGAAAGAAGGTGTGTGAGAGAGAGAGAAGAAAAAGGGAGAGAGAAAAGGAAATAAAGAAGGTGAGAGAGAACGGTGATAGAGGGAAAGAAGGCAAGAAAGAAAGGAGGAGAGAGAGAGAAGGAAAGAAAGGAGAGAGAGAAAGAAGAGGAGATAGCGAGAGAGAGAGAGAGAGAGAGAGAGAGAGAAGGAAAGAAAGAAAGAGAGAGAGAAAGAAGGAAAGAAAAAAGGAGAAAGAAAGAAGGTGAGAAAGGAAATAAAGGAGAGAGAAAAGGGAAATAAAGAAGGTGAAAGAGAGAGAAAAACACAAAGAAAGAAAGAAGGGGAGAGAGAGAGAGAGAAAAAAAGGGGAGAAAGAAAGAAAGAAAGAAAGAAAGAAAAAGGAGAGAGGGCGAGAAGTAGAGAAATAAGGAGACGGAGAGAAAGAAGAAATAGATAGATAGATAATGGACAGACTAAGGTTGGCCATATATTATCCAGTTTTCTTGTTCAATTTCCTTTTAGATTGACCTTCAACTATGTAGTGGACGGACCGGCCTGATTGCATACAAATAAAGTGTTTAGATGTGATATTATATATTTTTGGTAAATCTAAAGGAAAATTGTATAATGTATGGCCAGCCTTAGATATCTCAGTTCTTTATCTATTGCAGTTCCTATGAGCCCAGTATGGGGGATGGGCTTTCTGATGAAGACATTAATTGGGCCTCAGACAGAGCACTCGGAATATTCTTGGAAATGAGTTGGATGTAGCAGAGACGGTTCTCCTGTAACCCACAAGACGTCCGAGTGCAGCGACCGCCGATCGATGGAAGTCAGTCTCAGACACACAGTAACCCTCGCTCTGATCTCTCCTCATTGACTGGCCCAGAGGCCTCAGAATATCTTATTAATGAAAAGCCAGCGTGTTAGTGGCCCCTCTGCCTGATCTGAGCTCCTTTCCCTACCGAACAGCCCAGAGGAGCTTCTAATAACGTTCAATAATGAGGGTAGAAGAGACACTATCCTTAGGCAGGTCATACAGGAATCTTTTTATTTATTTATTTTTTTGTTTAACCAGCGGATGGTCTGATTCCCCCCATCCACACATTCCAGGTGGATTGGGAAATCCTTCCCACTGTGTCATTGTATTCTGACAACCACCAATGTAAGGAACATTCTTCTCACTGACCACCAATGTAAGGAACATTCTTCCCACTGATCACCAATGTAAGGAGCATTCTTCTCACTGATCACCAATGTAAGGAACATTCTTCCCACTGATCACCAATGTAAGGAACATTCTTCCCACTGATCACCAATGTAAGGAACATTCTTCCCACTGACCACCAATGTAAGGAACATTCTTCCCACTGACCACCAATGTAAGGGGCATTCTTCCCACTGATCACCAATGTAAGGAACATTCTTCCCACTGACCACCAATGTAAGGAACATTCTTCCCACTGACCACCAATGTAAGGAACATTCTTCCCACTGACCACCAATGTAAGGGGCATTCTTCCCACTGACCACCAATGTAAGGGGCATTCTTCCCACTGACCACCAATGTAAGGGGCATTCTTCTCACTGACCACCAATGTAAGGAACATTCTTCCCACTGACCACCAATGTAAGGGGCATTCTTCCCACTGACCACCAATGTAAGGGGCATTCTTCCCACTGACCACCAATGTAAGGGGCATTCTTCCCACTGACCACCAATGTAAGGGGCATTCTTCCCACTGACCACCAATGTAAGGGGCATTCTTCCCACTGACCACCAATGTAAGGGGCATTCTTCTCACTGACCACCAATGTAAGAAACATTCTTCCCACTGACCACCAATGTAAGGAACATTCTTCCCACTGACCACCAATGTAAGGAACATTCTTCCCACTGACCACCAATGTAAGGAACATTCTTCTCACTGTCCACCAATGTAAGGAACATGCTTCCCACTGACCACCAATGTAAGGAGCATTCTTCTTTTTGACCACCAATGTAAAGGACATTCTCCCCACTGATCACCAATGTAAAGGGCATTTTTCTCAATGACCACCAATGTAAGTGACATTCTTCCCACTGACCACCAATGTAAGTGACATTTTTGCCACTGTCCACCAATGTAAGGGACATTCTTCCCACTTATTTAATTATATAGCGCTGTCAATGTACCACTTTGTGTTGGTCTATAACATAAAATCCCAATAAAATACATTTACGTTTTTGGTTGTAGCATGACAAAATGTGGAAAATTTCAAGGGGTATGAATACTTTTTCAAGGCACTGTATGTAAGTTATTGGCCAAATAAAGGGTATGGGGGCCTGGGTACTGCCCTGGGGGACATGTATCAATGCAAAAAAGTTTTTTTTTTTTTATTTATTTTTTTTTTAAATGTGTTTTTACAGGAGCAGTGATTTTAGTGATGCTTAAGGTGAAACAATAAAAAAATGCATCAATGCAAAAACGTTTTTTGATTTTAGTGATGCTTAAAACAATAAAAAATGAAAAGTTCCTTAAAAATATAATGCCTGGGGGGTCCCCTTGGTCTGCATGTAAAGTTGTGCATCTGTAGCATGTATAGAACCTGCTGCAGCAAAACTGACATGTATAAAGAAAAAGAAAAAAAAATGTAAATTGATTTTCCCTGCAAGCTTTCTTTATTTAGGAAAACAACGGCTTGCTGACCCGGTCTCTATGATGAGGCCACAATGTAGTGTGGTATGGTATGTGATATGTGGTATGAATACTTTTTCAAGGAACTGTATGTAAGTTATTGGCCAAAAAAAGGGTATGAGGGCCCGGGTACTGCCCTGGGGGACATGTATCAATGCAAAAACGTTTTTTGATTTTAGTGATGCTTAAAACAATAAAAAATGAAAAATTCCTTAAAAATAAAGTGCCTGTGGGGTCCCCTTGGTCTGCATGTAAAGTTGCACATCTGTAGCATGTATAGAACCTGCTGCAGCAAAACTGACATTTATAAAGAAAAAGAAACATTTTTTTAATTGATTTTCCCTGCAAGCTTTCTTTATTTAGTAAACAATGGCTTGCGGACCTGGTCTCTATGATGAGGCCAGAATGTAGTGTGGTATGGTATGTGTTATGAATAATTTTTCAAGGCACTGTATGTAAGTTATTGGCCAAAAAAAGGGTTTGGGGGGGCTCGGGTACTGCCCTGGGTAACATGTATTAATGCAAAAACGTTTTTTAAAAAAAGATTGTTTTTACAGGAGCAATGATTTTAGTGACGCTTGAGGTGAAACAATAAAAAATGAAAAATTCCTTAAAAATATAGTGCCTGGGGGGTCCCCTTGGTCTGCCTGTAAAGTTGCGCATCTGTAGCAATGTATAGAACCTGCTGCAGCAAAACTGACATTTATAAAGGGAAAAAAAAGACATTTACGGTAAATTGATTTTCCCTGCAAGCATTCTTTATTTAGTAAAAAAAAACGGCTTGCGGAGCCAGTTTCCATGATGAGGCCACAATGTAGTGCCCTGGGAACAAGATTTTTGGATAAATTCTGGTGTCTTTTTGGCAGACTTTGGATGGAAATAACACATTTTTGCACCACAATGAGCAAGCCTTATGTGAAGAAGCCAAATTAAAGTACTCAGGCCAAGAATAACAATTTTTTTTAAGATAAAGTCTGGTGTCTCTTTGGCAGGCTTTGGATAGAAGTAACAGGTGTGGGAAAATTCTTCTTTGGGTCGGTGGCGCCTTCACACCGTAACCCTATAGAGCAGGGGGTCTCCAAACTTTCTAAACAATGGGCCCGGTTTATTGTCCTTCCGACTCTAGGAGGGCTGGACTTTGACCAGTGGGATTAAAATTTTCCTGGCATCAGTGGGAGTAAATATCGCCACATTTGGTATTAGGAGGAGGAATAGTGGCCCATCGTGGTCATCATAGGGAGGAATAGGGACCCATTACTGGTGTCAGTGGGAGAAATAGTGCCCCGTTGTCAGTGTCAGATGCAGTGGCAGTGTGCGTCCGTAAGGGCGCACGGGCACCGCCCCCTCTCTTCAGCCACCCCTCTAGCACCAATAGATAGGTTCATGCATTGCATGAATCAATCTATGGCCGCTGCTGCCACCCCCTATTCGGGCGACAGGCTCCTGAATTACAGTGGCAGTATTTTTTTTTTTTTTTGAAGCACCTGATTAGAACCATAGGCTCTAATAGGCGTCAAAAAAGGTGACCTGCGAGCGCCATGCTTGGCGCTCGCAAGGTCACTAAGCTGTGTTAGAAAAGCGAATGAATATTTGCTTTCCTAACACTAAACCGCCTCTCTGCCAATCAGGGGCTCGGATCTGTTACCCATCATCTAATTGGCTGAAACGGCAGGTACTGTGATTGGACGCCTATCAGGCATCCAATCATAGCAGAAGACGGAAGGAGAGGACGGAAGAAGACATCGAGGAGCTGTCCCACCGCCACCGAGACAGGGTAAGTACAGACGGTGGGCGGGGGACACACTGGCACCATTTGATCTGGCACAGTGGCTGCATTTAATGGGCACAGTGAGACTGCATTTGATGGGCGCAGTGAGACTGCATTTGATGGGCGCAGTGAGACTGCATTTGATGGGCGCAGTGAGACTGCATTTGATGGGCGCAGTGAGACTGCATTTGATGGGCACAGTGAGACTGCATTTGATGGGCACAGTGGGGCTGCATTTGATAGGCACAGTGAGGCTGCTTTTAAAGGGCGCAGTGAGGCTGCATTTGATGGGCGCAGTGAGACTGCATTTGATGGGCGCAGTGAGACTGCATTTGATGGGCGCAGTGAGACTGCATTTGATGGGCGCAGTGAGACTGCATTTGATGGGCACAGTGAGACTGCATTTGATGGAAACAGTGGGGCAGCATTTGATAGGCACAGTGAGGCTGCTTTTAAAGGGCGCAGTGAGGCTGCATTTGATGGGCGCAGTGAGACTGCATTTGATGGGCACAGTGAGACTGCATTTGATGGGCACAGTGAGGCTGCTTTTAAAGGGCGCAGTGAGACTGCATTTGATGGGCACAGTGAGACTGCATTTGATGGAAACAGTGGGGCAGCATTTGATAGGCACAGTGAGGCTGCTTTTAAAGGGCGCAGTGAGGCTGCATTTGATGGGCGCAGTGAGACTGCATTTGATGGGCACAGTGAGACTGCATTTGATGGGCACAGTGAGACTGCATTTGATGGGCACAGTGAGGCTGCTTTTAAAGGGCACAGTGAGGCTGCATTTGATGGGGCACAGTGAGGCTGCATTTGATGGGGCACAGTGAGACTGCCTTTGATGGGGCACAGTGAGGCTGCCTTTGATGGGGCACAGTGAGGCTGCCTTTGATGGGCACAGTGAGGCTGCCTTTGATGGGCACAGTGAGGCTGCCTTTGATGGGGCACAGTGAGGCTGCATTTGATGGGCACAGTGAGGCTGCATTTGATGGGCACAGTGAGACTGCATTTGATGGGCACAGTGAGACTGCATTTGATGGGCACAGTGGCTGCATTTGATGGCACAGTGAGGCTGCCTTTGATGGGCACAGTGAGGCTGCCTTTGATGGGCACAGTGGCTGTATATGATGGTCACAGTGGCTGCATTTGATGGCACAGTGGCTGCATAAGATGGGCACAGTGGCTGCATAAGATGGGCACAGTGGCTGCGTTTGATGGTACAGTGAGGCTGCAATTTATTTTTTTTTTTTTTTTTTAGAATTTTTCGGTTTGCTTGCGCCCCCCCCAAAAATTTTGAGCACCAGCCGCCACTGGTCAAATAGCAGAGTAGTGTCATCAGTGGGAGTAATAGAGCCCCAAGGGCCGGATAAAGGCAAGCAAAGGGCCACATCTGGCCCCCCGGGCCACAGTTTGGAGACCACTGCTATAGAGGTACTCTTGATAACAGAAAGAATTGGCTTTGCTGTCAAAAATGTTAATGATATGCACCCGTCAAACAGGGGAGGAAAAATCGGTCCTTGGGTGCCATGTCGGTGGCGCCTTCACACCGTAACCCTATATTGGTACTCTTAATGAAAGCAAGAATTGGCCTTGCTGTAAAAAAAAATGTAAATTTGACACCCCTGTGGAAAAATTGGTTGTTGGATGTTGGTGGTGCCTTCACCCCGAAACCTTCTAGAGGCAGAATAAGCCGCTCTGGCAGCTGCGGTGGACTGCACACTTGTCTCTGCTCGGGTGACGGAGAGAATGAGGAGGTTTAGTAAGCCAGTCCACCACCTCCTCTGCATGCTGTGGCTGGATAGCACGGGCAACGTCACCAAACAGAGGAAATGGTGCCCTGCCTGAGGACTGACCACCACGTCCACCTTTTGGCTGTGGACACATACGCTGCTGGTCCCCTCACAGTGCCAAGGGAACGTCTACCTCTCCTTGTTCTCCTACCAACAGAAAAAAAAAAGTGTAAGCAGTGGTCTCTCTGCAGAGTTTCAACACACCTTCTGCAGAGTTGGAGCTTCCTCCACTGCCGCCTGAGCAGTGGTCTCTGTCAGTGCCGCCTGTCAGAAGTGATGTCATAATGTGGGGGGGGGGGGGACTTGGAACTCTACTTCAAGGCTGGTGGAAAACAATTGAACTTGTGGCAGCAGTGATCTCTCTGCAGAGCTCCAACACAACCCCTCTAGGTTCCGATCTATAGTCATTGCCACCCGCCTGAAGTGATGTCATAGAGTGGGGAAACCTGGAACTTTGCCTCAAGGCTGATGGAAAAAAAATTAAACGTGTGACAAAAGTGGTCTCTCTGCAGAGGTACAACACACCCCTTCTAGGTTCAGACCTGCAGCCATTGCTACCCACCTGAAGTGATGTCATAGTGTGGGGGGACCTGGAACTCTCTTTCAAGGCTGGTGGAAAACAACTGAATGTGTGGCAGCAGTGGTCTCTCTGCAGAGGTCCATCACACTCCCTGCAGCTTAAGAGCTAGAGTCATTGCCACCCACTGGAAGCGACTCAATAATAGATAGGAGCTCAAACTGTACTTTTAAGACTGATGGAAAAAACAAATGAATGTGTGGCAGCAGCGGTCTCTCTGCAGAGGTCCATCACACTCCCTGCAGATTCAGAGTTGAACCCCCTTCTGGAAGTGAGCTTATAATAGTGGGACCTGAGCGTCTACTAAAAGGCAGAGGGAAAACAATTGAATGTGTGGAAGCAGTGGCCTCTCTACAGAGGTCCAACCCCCCCCCCCCCCAAAGTCAGAGCTAGAGCTATTGCTGCCTGCTGGAAGTGATGCCACACTATGGGGGAGATGGAATTTTCACTTCAAAACTATTGGAAAACAATTGATTGTATAAAAAAGAGTGGTCTCTCTGCAGAGGTCCAACATACCCCTTGCTGAGTCAGAGCTAGAGCTGCTTGCTGGAAGTGACATCATCATGGGGCGGACCTGGAACTCCACTACAAGGCTGGTTGAAAACACACCCCCTTCAGAGTTGGAGCCCCCCCCCCCCCCCGCTGGAAGTGAGCTCATAATAGTAGGACCTGAACCCCTACTTAAAAAGCCAATCAAGAACAAATGAATGTGTGGAAGCAGCGGTCTCTCTGCAGAGGTCCAACACACATCCTGCCGAGTCACAGCTAAATCTCACCAATCAACGGGGGGGAGTATCAGTTTTGCTGACTGCAGAGCTCTGACTCGGTGTGTCGGAAACCTCTGCAGAGAGGCCGCTGCTCTCTCACAAAGAAGGGTCCTTCTCTGAAGCTTGCTGGCAGGGGGCGGGCTTTTCTACTAGGCCTGTGGTTGCTTTTTACATAGCACACCTTTTATTTTGAAGCATATATATCTGATTTAATTTCCTGTGCCGTGTCACCACTTCCAATTTCCTGTGCCGTGTCACCACTTCCAATTTCCTGTGCCGTGTCACCACTTCCAATTTCCTGTGCCGTGTCACCACTTCCATTTCCTGTGCCGGTGACACCACTTCCATTTCCTGTGCCGGTGACACCCAGAGCCTTATATATTCCATTGCAGAATGCCCCAGCGGCAGGGAACAGACCCACCGGCGCCCCTAGTGGATTCTGCACAGGCATGTATTGCAAAGAGGGGAAAAAGGAAGTGCCCTGGGTGTCGCCACGAGAGGAAGTGACTGTAAATGTCCCCAATGGGGTCACAGACAGAAAAAAAAATGTCTATATTTTAAATTTAAATCGTTTTCTTTTTTTTTTCTTTTTGTTAGTTTTGCATGCTTAGACAAGGAAACAGGTGATGAGAACAAATGGAGGGCCAGCCGCTCCCCGGAGAGCAGGTGTACCAATGTAATGTGAGAAAATGACACCAACAAAGCGCGGAGCGTGTTATCCAGCAGCTGACATGACAACTTGGGGATTACCGGGCGGATTAGATGGGGCGGGTGAGGCCGCCTCTCCTGCTGGTCAGGTTATAGAGCTCCATTTAAAAGAGAGAGAACGGCGGGCAAAACACGTACAGGGCGGAGCTAATTCCAGTCTTACAAGTATCAACTGGTAGCCAATTTCCGCCTCTTTTCGATCGACTTTGGATCGTTAATATGATAAAAAATGATTCAAGACAAGCTGGCATGCATCACATGGGTTGACTCAATGCAGCGCGAGGGGCGGAGCTAATTCAGGCCATACAAGTATCAACTGGTAACCAATTTCCGCCCCCTTTCGACCAATTTGGATCGTTAATATGATCAAAAATGATTCCAGACAAGCTAGCGTGGCATTCACACCTCGTGTTTTGCATTGCGCGTTTTAACGTGTTTTCGGCGCCACAGAGCGCTGACTAGAATGGGCTGCCTGTTGCACGACAAAGGCGCCAGAGAACTTTACATATCGTTTTTTGGCACTGAGCCAAGCGTGTTTGGTCGAAACGCGTTTGTAACATCTTTTGTCATTGCGGAAAACAAGCGACAAAGCTTGCCACGGCTACCCGCCATTAAGGCTGCTTTCACACGGCTCCATTGAAAAAAAGAAAAACACATCAACTTATATGTGTTTTTGGTATACATGTACACTGCCGAAATTTTGTTTGTTTTTATTCGTTTTTTTTTTTGTTTTTTTTTGTTTTTCGGGTCATTCGTTATGATCGCAATTTGTAAATTCATAAATTATAAAATTTTGTAATTTCGTAAATTCATAATTTCGTAAATTCATAATTTTGTAATTTCGGAAATTCCTAGTTTCGGAAATTCAGAAATCCGAAAACCCCAAAATTCGAAAATCTGAAATCATAACTAATTATTAAATTATAGGTATTGAAATCTCCTTTCAAATTTGTCTGTAAACTATAAAATTTGTAAATTCTTAAATTCGTAAATTAGAAAATTCGTAATTTCGTAAATTAGAAAATTCGTAATTTCGGACATTCATAATTTCGGAAATTGTGAAATTCATAATTTCGTAATTTCGTAGTTTCGGAAATTCAGAAATCCGAAAACCCCAAAATTCAAAAATCTGAAATAATAACTAATTATTAAATTATAGGTATTGAAATCTCCTTTCAAATTTGGCTGTAAACTATAAAATTTGTCAATTCTTAAATTAGTATATTAGAAAATTCGTAATTTCGTAAATTCGTAAATTAGAAAATTCGTAATTTCGTCAATTAGAAAATTCGTAATTTTTGTAAATTCGCTATTTCGTAAATTAGAAAATAAGAACGAAAATCCAAAAATTCTAAATAATAAATATTTAAATTATAGGTAAAAAAAAAAAAAAATGCAACGCTAATATTAAATTATAGGTATTGTAATTTTCCTTCAAATTTGGTGGTAGTGAGCGTAACAAATACGAATTTATCCGAAGTTACGAATTACGAAATAACGAATGCCGTATCTAAACAAATGGAACGGAACAAATTAATAATAAATAATAATAAAAAAGTTTTTATTATTATTGTTATTTTTAATTAATATTAATTCATTACGTTACATTTGTTTAGATGCAGCATTCTTATTTCGGATAATTCATAACTTCGGATAAAATTCGTATTCCTTATGTTCACTAACAGCCAAATTTGAAAGGAAATTCCAATACCTATAATTTAACGCTGCATTTTTTTTTTTTTTTTTACCAATAATTTAATAGTTAGTTATTATTTAGAATTTTCTGATTTTTGTTCTTTTGAATTTTTGGATTTTCTTTTTTATTTACGAATTTACAAAATTACGAATTTACAAAATTACGAATTTACAAAATTACGAATTTTATAATTTACAGCCAAATTTGAAAGGAAATTCCACTACCTATAATTTAATATTAGCACTGCATTTTTTTTTTTTTTTTTTTTTACCTATAACTGAATAGTTGGTTAGTTATTATTTAGAATTTTCGTTCTTTCGAATTTTCGGATTTTCTTTCTTTTTTTTCAGATTTTCACATTTTCGAATTTTACTAATTTTCAAATTTACAAAATTACGAATTTACAAATTTTATTATTTACGAATTTTATAATTTACAGCCAAATTTGAAAGGAAATTCCAATACCTATTATTTAATGTTAGAACTGCATTTTTTTGTTTTACCTATAATTGAATAGTTGGTTATTATTTCGAATTTTCGTTCTTTCGCATTTTCAGATTTTCTTTCTTATTTCCGAATTTATGAAATTTCAAATTTACGAAATGACAAAATTACGAATTATCACATTTTATAATTACGAATTGTGAATGGGGCCTAAACCGCAATCTGCATTCGGATCGCTTCCCAGAGGCGATTGACAGGCGGCGCGGTGGCAATGCGCCGTATTCGTGCGATCTGTCGAATTAATTTTTTTTTACGTTGATGCGATCCTCAGGTTGCGTTCACGCCTGTGCATTGGAGAATGTATTTTTTTTCCAGAAACGCATATCACATTTTTATATTGCTTTCAATGATTTGCACTAAATATCAACGCACAGTGCGCTTTATATGCGTTTTGTGTGTGTTTTCGTCATCAGGTAAAACGGCATCGATGACATGGCGGCGCTGGGAAAAATGGACATGTGACTAAGAAACAAACAAAAAAAACGCACTTCTTGCGTGTTTTTTCTACCATTAACTAGAATGGAAGGCGCTTTTTTTTTTTTTGAAGCAGCAGGAGGCTGATCTGTGTCGGACATTTGTGAACACAGCCAAGGACCGTACAGGCACCAGGAGGCCGCTTCCCTGGGCGCAATGGTTTATTGCAGGGATGGGGGTGCCCTAACCCTAAGGGAAGGGGGGCAGGAGGGGGGGCAGGGAGGGGGGGCTGGAGGGGCTGCTGCCCTAAGCGCAATGGTTTATTACAGGGATGGGGGATGGGGGGGGGGCTGGAGGGGCGGCTGTGGTTTATTGCAGGGATGGGGGCGCCCTAACCCTAAGGAAAGGGGGCAGGAGGGGTGGCTGCCCTGGGTGCAATGGTTTATTGCAGGGATGGGGGGAACCCTAAGGAAAGGGGGGACAGGAGGGGCGGCTTCCCTGGGCGCAATGGTTTATTGCATTGATGGGCGGAACACTAAGGGAAGGGGGGCTGGAGGGGCTGCTGCCCTGAGCACAATGGTTTATTGCAGGGATGGGGGCTCCCTAACCCTAAGGTAAGGGGGGCAGGAGGGGCGGCTGCCCTGGGCGCAATGGTTTATTGCAGGGATGGGGGCATCCTAACCCTAAGGAAAGGGGCAGGAGGGGCGGCTGCCCTGGGCGCAATGGTTTATTGCAGGGATGGGCGGAACCCTAAAGGAAAAGGGGGGGGGGGGCAGGAGGGGCGGCTGCCCTGGGCGCAATGGTTTATTGCAGGGATGGGCGGAACCCTAAGGAAAGGGGGGACAGGAGGGGCGGCTTCCCTGGGCGCAATGGTTTATTGCAGGGATAGGAGCGCCCTAACCCTAAGGGAAGGGGGCAGGAGGGGCAGCTGCCCTGGGCGCAATGGTTTATTGCAGGGATGGGGCGCCCTAACCCTAAGGGAAGGGGGGCAGGAGGGGCGGCTGCCCTGGGCGCAATGGTTTATTGCAGGGATGGGCAAAACCCTAAGGGAAGGGGGGCAGGAGGGGCGGCTGCCCTGGGCGCAATGGTTTATTGCAGGGATGGATGACCTCGTCCCAGCATTGGTTGTGTCATCTCAGTATAAGAAGCCTGACTGTCCTTGGCCCCGCCCCCTTTCGTTCATTGGCTTTCAGTTCTGTCAATCGTGGAGGCTCAGCATCACACGAGGGCGTTACCTAGCCTGCTCAGGAACTCCCTCATTCCTCCAGAATGACATCCCACCCATCAAGGCGTTTTGATAGTTGCATAACTCCTCTCAACTGCTTGCATCAAGGCCCCCTGCCGGCCCCTCCCATCAGCCACGATCTGCTTGTGTTGCATAGAGAAGCACAGAGACCCAGTGATGACATCACAGGGGTCGAAGATAAGCTATGCAATGAAAATGGATATTACAGTTTTGGTAAAGAAGTTTGTACAATCAGATTGTATCGTGTGTGTGTGTGTTTTCCCCCTCACTTCCTGTCCAGGGGACAACCTTTGTACCAGACAGGAAGTGAAGGAGCCTCTCCTAATCCCCCCCCCCCCCCACTCTATCAATAAGATAAGAAGATGTGTCTATGGATACATTGTAACTCTTCTCTGCTCCATCCAGAACATGGAGGACGGTTCTGTGTGATCAGACGTATGGTGGGGGGGGAGGAGTCAGCTGACAGGGACTATTTCCCCGGAGGAGGAAGGATACAATGTGTGTATTCCCGGAAGAGGAGAGTCAGAGAGGAGATCTGGAGGGATCACTAATCCCTCACCTGTCCACCCCCCCCCCTATCATTGTAGTCTGATCTCCCCAACTCTCCTCTACCCGACCTGAATTCTCCCCCCGAGACCCGTGTCACAATGGCGTCACCGTCCCCTCCCCGACCCCTTCTTAAAGGGACATCCCACCCTCCGCACAGGGGAATGTTCTATCTATTTCTTTCTTTCTTTCCTTCTTTCTTTCTTACTTACTCCTGTCTATCTATCTGGTGGCCTTTCTTTTTCTTTTCTTTTTTACTATCTATCTATCTATCTAATATCCACATATCTGATATCCCTTATAGATAGATAGAATAGAAATTATAGATGGATAGAAAGAAAAAAATATTTAAATATGGTATAGAGAAAGAGACATAGAGAGAGATAAAGAAAGAAAAAAGAAGGATACCAGATAGGCAGAAGAAAGAAGGAAAGGAAAGAAAGAGAGGAATAAAGAAAAAATGAAAAGAAAGAAAAAATGAAAATAAAGCAAAAGAAAGAAAAAATGAAAATAAAGAAAAAATGAAAAAGAAAGAAAGAAAGAAAGAAAAAAAAAATGAAAAGAAAAAAAAAAGAAAAAATGAAAAGAAAAAAAGAAAAAATGAAAAGAAAGAAAGAGAAAAAATGAAAAGAAAGAAAAAGAAAAATTGAAAAGAAAGAAAGAAAAGAAAAAAAAGAAAAGAAAAAATGAAAAGAAAGAAAAAAGAAAGAGAAAAAATGAAAAGAAAGGAAAAAAGAAAAATTGAAAAGAAAGAAAGAGAAAAAATGAAAAGAAAAAAAAAGAAAGAAAAATAAAGAAAAAATGAAAAGAAAGCAAGAGATAGCAAATATTTAGATATGGGAGAAAGAGAGAATTAAAATGATAGATCCCTGCAGATAGATAGATAGATAGATCGATCGAATCGCCTGGTAGAAGGATGCCACATCTGATACACACAGTCTTTTGGAAGGAGGACTGATGGGTGATACACACTAAGCCCAGTACACACGGTCGGAAATTCCGACGGAAAATGTCCGATCGGATCCATGTTGTCGGAAAATCTGCCCGTGTGTGGGCTCCATCGGACTTTTTCCGTCGACCTTCCGACGGAAAAAATGTGAGATCCTGCTCTCAAATTTTACGACAACAAAATCCGATCGGACTTTTTCTGTTCGTGTGTAGAGAATTTCCGATGGACAAAGTGCCACGCATGCTCAGATCACATTACAAGACCAAAGCTATTGGCTACTAGCCTCTACGTAGTCCCGTCGTACGCAACGAACGTCACCACGTTCAGAATGATCGGATTTTCCGACAACTTTGTCCGACCGTGTGTATGCAACACCAGTGTCGGACAAAATCCGTAGGAAAAAATCCGACGGATTTTGTGGTCGGAATTTCCGATCGTGTGTACGGGGGGGCTTACACTGGAATGTTTTGTTTTGTGTACACAGAGCCCGTCCCTCTTCTATCTCTCTCTCCCATATCTAAATATCTGTTATTATATAGAAAGAAAGAAAGAAAGAAAGAAAGAAAGAAATATTTAGATATGAGAGAGAGAGAGACATAGAGAGAGATAAAGAAAGAAAAAAGAAGGATACCAAATAGATAGGCAGGAGAAAGAAAGACTTTTGGAAGGAGGACTGATGGATGATACACACTTATGCCCCGTACTCACGGTCGGAATTTCCGACAACATGGTCCGATAGGACATTTTCCATCGGAAAATCCGACCGTGTGTACGGGGCATAACACTGGAATGTTTTGTGTACACAGAGCCCGTCCCTCGTCTTTCTATCTATCTATCTATCTATCTATCTATCTATCTCATATACAAATATCTGTTACCCCTTCTAAATAGATAGATAAACAGAATAGAAATTATAGATGGTCAGATAGACAGATAGATAGAAAAATCATAGATGGAAAGAAAGAGATAACAGATATTTAAATATGGGAGAAAGAGAGAGAGAAATATAGAATTAAAATGATAGATAGAGAGAGAGAGAGAGAGAGACAGATATAAAGAAAGAGAATAGAATGATACCAGATAGATAGGTAGGAGAGAAAGAAATAAAATATTTAGATATGGGAGAGAGAGAAAAAAAAATGATAGATGTATACATAGACAGATAGAGAAAGAAAGAGATAACAGATATTTAGATATGGGAGAAAGAGAGAGATAGAATTAAAATGATAGATAGATAGAATAGCCTGGTAGAAGGATGCCACATCTGATACACACAGACATTTGGAAGGAGGACTGATGGATGATACACACTAACACTGGAATGTTTTGTGTACACAGAGCCCGTCCCTCGTCTTTCTATCTATTTATCTATCTCATATCTAAATATCTGTTATCCCTTCTAGATAGATAGATAAACAGAATAGAATAGAAATGATAGATAGATAGATAGAAAAATCATAAATGGAAAGAAAGAAAGAGATAACAGATATTTAAATATGGGAGATAGAGAGAGAGAGAGAGAAATATAGAATTAAAATGATAGATAGATAGATAAATGAAATAAAGAACGAAATAAAGAAAAAATATTTAGATATGGGAAAGATAGAGAGAGAGAGAGACAGAGAAAAGAATGATACCAGATAGGTAGGAGAGAAAGAAAGAAAGAAAGAAATAGAAAATATTTAGATATGGGAGAGAGAGAGAGAGAGAGAGAATAAAAATGATAGATGGATAGATAGACAAATATATACCCCGTTTCCCCGAAAATAAGACCTAGTGTGATTGTCGGTGATGGCTGCAATATAGCCCTACCCCCCAAATAAGCCCTAGTTAAAGTCCTTGTAGGTCTTATTTTCAGGGTAGGGCTTATTTTCGGGGAAACAGGGTAGGGCTTATTTGGGGGGTAGGGCTTATATTGCAGCCATCACAGACAATCACGCTAGGTCTTATTTTCGGGGAAACAGGGTAGTAGAGGGATAGACAGATATAAATTAAGAAAACAGAATGATAACAGATAGATAGGCAGGAGAGAGAAAGAAAGAGAAAGAGAAAAAGGGGAGATAGAGATAGAATTAAAGTGGTTGTATTCCCCTTTAGCGCATTTTTATATAAGCCTATAATAAGGCTTACCTGTAGGTAAAATGAATATCTCCTAAACCTGCGCAGTTTAGGAGATATGCACCTTGCATGCAGCTACTGACGTCAGCGGCGCATTCACTCTGAAGGTCCGGCGCATGCGCGGGAGTGACGTCATCACGGCTCCAACCAATCACACCCTCGGGAGCCGAGAACCCCGAAGAATCGCCACGGCAAAATATCAGCTCCCTCGGAGGTGTCCGGGAGACGGTGTGGGGTTTCGTTCTAAGGTAAGTATTTCATAATGAGCTAGTATGCTTTAAAATTATAGATAGCTAGATAGATAGATAGATAGATGGATAGAATCGCTTGGTAGAAGGATGCCACATCTGATACACACAGACTTTTGGAAGGAGGACTGATGGATGATACACACAAATGGTGGAATGTTTTGTGAACACGGAGCCCGTCCCTCGTCCAGGGAAGGTTTTACATCTGTATGATCAGAGCTGGAATTATCTACAAATATCCTCTCATTGCTCACTTACTGTGTGGAGTTACAGCACAATTCTGGTAAAAAGTAAAAGATTGGCTTCTGCTGAAGTATTCACTTTTTAAATCAGAGATGTTTCCATGGCCTTCTCGGTTGATTGAAAGTCAGCTTCATTTAACCCACCTCCTCCAAGCCCAGGCTGTCCCGGACAAGCCCCCAACCAGTGACTGTACAGTGAAAGGAAAAGCAGTAGACGGATGAGCTCATCTCTTTGTCACTCTGCTCCCTCCTCCTATTAGCAGACTCATTGTAGCTCATTTTCTGGTTGGAGTCCTGAAGACTCCATGATGATGTCATGACAAGGGGGAGCAACAAGACTGGTCGGGGGCTGGGCCAGACTGCAGAGGTGGAGCCTTAGGATTGCAGTGCTAATGGTCTTGTGGCGATTAGAGAAATAAAGACCAAAATTCACCCCAAAGAAACAGTGGATTTGTGGGGTGGGTTTTTATTTAACCTTCCATCCTCCTGCAACCCGCTTCAAACAACACTAGGGATCTCTGTATTAAAAAAATTGAATAATCCCCGTAATTTGCCTAATACATTCATTTCTCTTTTCTGCTGTGAGTTCAGCCACAATTCCAAACACAACAACAGTCAGACCCAACATCTGTTTCCTATACACATTCCTACGGCCGTTATCTGTGCTCTGGAGTTGATGGTTGAATGCCGAGTTGGAAACGCTCGTATTAAACGATCAGTGAACCGGATTCGAAAAAGTTACTCTGTGGGGCATCCTTATGAAACGGAGGTGGAATTCGGCACATTCTCATTCTCGGTCTTCTCCATTTTTTTGGCTTGTTGAAGGCCAGTATAAGCCAATAACGAATGCAGGTGAATTTTTAGTGCGCATGGTGAAGACTGAGCAGGACCGAGCTTTCAACTGGTAAATCCAAGACATGGTAAATGTAAGGACTCAACTGCCAGCCAGGGATCATTGGTTGGTTCTGATTAAACCTCAGCAGCGCTACCATTGTCACGTACCTGGTTGGAGGCCAAGGTGACAAGAGGGCTTCCCTTGTGGCTATGGTCCAAACACCTTTGGAGGTGATGACAGGAAGTGCAAGGCTCAAAGAAGCATGGGTGCCGATAGACTGGTTCGCTGGCAGCTTCTGTAGGAAGTGTCCAAATGGGTAGATCTCAGGCAGGTTGGAAAGGACGTCGGCAAGAACCCAAAGTACACTTGGGGTGGAGCAGGTCAGGTTCAGCAGTAGGTGGTGTGATGACGCCCATAATGGATGAAAGGGATGCAGGATAGGACTGGTAGGGAGCAATTGGAAAGGCAAGGCAAGGATGCTCATAGACTGGTTCACTGGTAGCTTCTTGTCCAACTAGGTAGTTCTCAGGTAGGCTGGCAAGGACGTCAACAGGGACACAAAACACACTTGGGGTGGAGCAGGTTGGGTTCAGCAGTAGAAACTAGGCAGTGTGATTAAACTCATAGTGGGTGAAGGTTGTGAGGATCAGGCTGGTAGGGAGCATCTGGAGAGGCATGGCACAGGTGCCCATAGACTGGTTCTCTAGTGGCTGCTCCAGGAAATGTCCAACTGGTTAGTTCTCACGAAGGCAGCCAAGGAACAGCAGGAACACAATGTATATTTGGGTTGGAAGGTCAGGTTCATCAGTAGGCAGTGTGATGAAGTTGGTGCGGCAAGGATGTGGAATTCCTTTCCACAGGCGGTGGCCTCAGTGGGGGGCATTGATCGTTTCAAGAAACTATTAGATAAGCACCTGAACGACCACAACATACAGGGATATACAATGTAATACTGACATATAATCACACACATAGGTTGGACTTGATGGACTGTGTTTTTTTTCAACCTCACCTACTATGTAACTTTAATGGCATCCCATGTAACTATGTAGGATCAGACTGGTAGGGAGCAACTGGAGAGTTATGGCATGGGTATCGATGGACTGGTCCACTGGTGGCTGCTCCAGGAAGTATCCAACTGGGTAGTCCTAAGGACTGGGAAGAACGTCAACAGGAGCACAAAGTACATTTGGGGTGGAGCAGGTTAGGTTCAGCAGTAGGCACTAGGCAGTGTGATTACACTCATAGTGGGTGAAGGTGGTGAGGATCAGACTGGGAGGGAGCATCTGGAGAGGCATGGCACAGGTGCCCATAGACTGGTTCTCTGGTGGCTGCTCCAGGAAGTGTCCAACTGGTTAGTTCTCAGGCAGGCAGCCAAGGAACAGCAGGAACACAATGTATATTTGGGTTGTGGAAGGTCATGTTTATCAGTAGGCAGTGTGATGGCACCCATAATGATGAAGGTGGTGCAGGATCAGACTGGTAGGGGGCAACTGGAGAGTTATGGCATGGGTACCGATGGGCTGGTCCACTGGTGGCTGCCCCAGGAAGTGTCCAACTGGGTAATCCTTAGAATTGCTGACAAGAACGTCAACAGGAGCACAAAGTACACTTGGGGCGGAGCAGGTCAGGTTCAGCAGTAGACAGTGTGATAGCACCCGTAGTTTATAAAGGTGGTGCAAGATCAGACTGGTAGGGAGCATCTGGAGAGGCATAACACAGGTTTCGATAGACTGGTTCACTGAAACAAGACATATCAGTAAATCATGGTCATAACAATAAAAATGTAAGACCAGATAAATTGTATTTTTATTCAGAGTAATTTAAAAAATAATTAAATAGGGTATATGAGTACATAAACCCTATTTAATTATTTTTTAAATTACTTTGAATAAAAATACAATTTATCTGGTCTTACATTTTACATAAAGAGTACATAAAGAGACATAACCTGATTTACTTTTGACAACCGGAAGTTAAAAGGTAGTCAACGCATTTCGGAAGCCAAACAATCCCCCTTCATTAGGGCTGAAACAAGACCTATTAGAAATCATGATAAATATAAAAAATTTGAATAATGGTCATAATAATAAAATGTTAAGACCGGAAAATTATTATTTTTTGTTAAAATAATTAAAAAAATAATTTAAATAGGGCATATGTGTCAATTGGGTACCAGCACATAAAAAGATTTACCATGATTTACTTTTGACAACAGGAAGATCAAAGGTGGCCAAAGCATTTTGGGGGCCAAAAAATCCCCTTTCATCAGGGCTGACACAAGACATATCAATAATCATGATAAATGTATCAGAATCTCTTACCTCTTCCAGTCTAATGAGAACCTTCAAGGCCAAAGATAGCTGACATCCTTCAATATGTGGTGGGTTGTGAGGCATAGTGGGTGCTAAGGTGATAAAAGTCATTGGGCGCCAGACACTTCTTGGATGTAAAAGAGGTTTTATTTCTTTGACAGTCCTTTTTACAGTGGTGTGAAAAAGTGTTTGCCTCATTTCCTGTTCCTTTGCATGTTTGTCACACTTAAGTGTTTCGGAACATCAAACCAATTTAAACAATAGTCAAGGACAACACAAGTAAACACAAAATGCAATTTGTAAATGAAGGTGTTTATTATTAAAGGTGAAAAAAAATCCAAACCATCATGGCCCTGTGTGAAAAAGTGATTGCCCCCTAAACCTAATAACTGGTTGGGCCACCCTTAGCAGCAACAACTGCAACCAAGCGTTTGCGATAACGTGCAATGAGGCTTTTACAGCGTCCTGGAGGAATTTTGGCCCACTCATCTTTGCAGAATTGTCCTAATTCAGTTACATTAGAGGGTTTTCGAGCATGAACGGCCTTTTTAAGGTCATACCATAACATCTCAATAGGATTCAGGTCAGGACTTTGGCTAGGCCACTCCAAAGTCTTCATTTTGTTTTTCTTCAGCCATTCGGTGGTGGACTTGCTGGTGTGTTTAGGATCATTGTCCTGCTGCAGAACCCAAGTTCGTTTCAGCTTGAGTACACGAACAGATGGTCGGACATTCTCCTTCAGGATCTCTTGGTAGACAGCAGAATTCATAGTTCCTTTTATCACGGCAAGTCTTCCAGGTCCTGAAGCAGCAAAACAGCCCCAGACCATCACACTACCACCACCATATTTTACTGTTGGTATAATGTTCTTTTTCTGAAATGCAGTGTTCCTTCTACGCCAGATATACTTGGACACACACCTTCCAAAGAGTTCCACTTTTGTCTCATCGGTCCACAGAATGTTGTCCCAAAAGTCTTGGGGATCATCAAGATGTGTTGTGGAGAAATTGAGACGAGCTTTGATGTTCTTTTTGCTCAGCAGTGGTTTTCTCCTTGGAACTCTGCCATGCAGGCCATTTTTGCCCAGTCTTTTCCTGATGGTGGAGGCATGAACGCTGACCTTAACTGAGGCAAGTGAGGCCTGCAGTTCCTTGGACGTTGTTGTGGGGTCTTTTGTGACCTCTTGGATGAGTCGTCGCTGCGCTCTTGGGGTAATTTTGGGCGGCCGGCCACTCCTGGGAAGGTTCACCACTGTTCCATGTCTTCGCCATTTGTGGATAATGGCTCTCACTGTGGTTCGCTGGATTCCCAAAGCTTTGGAAATGGCTTTATAACCCTTTCCAGACTGATAGATCTCAATTACTTTCTTTCTCAATTGTTCCTGAATTTCTTTGGGTCTCGGCATGATGTGTAGCTTTTAAGGATCTTCTGGTGGACCTTACTGTGTCAAGCAGCTCCTATTTAAGTGATGCCTTGATTGTGAACAGGTGTGGCAATAATCAGGCCTGGGTGTGGCTAGAGAAATTGAACTCAGGTGTGGACAACCACAGTTATAGTATGTTTTAACAAGGGGGGCAATCACTTTTTCACACAGTGCCATGATGGTTTGGATTTTTTTTCACCTTTAATAATAAACACCTTCATTTACAAATTGCATTTTGTGTTTACTTGTGTTGTCCTTGACTATTGTTTAAATTGGTTTGATGTTCCGAAACACTTAAGTGTGACAAACATGCAAAGGAACAGGAAATGAGGAAGGGGGCAAACACTTTTTCACACCACTGTATATTTTGCAAGGGAAAGAGGGTTAGGGCCAGGACACCCTTAAGTAGTTGCAATTTCAATTGGCAGACTCTGAGACTTCAACAGGAGGACAGCCGTACAGGGAAAGGCCCCAGCAAGGGGCCACTTCTGCACGTGCAGGATTGCTGTCTCCTATGGTAACAGTACATAAACAGTTCCTAACTCAAAGTAACAGTTCTCTCAGCTGTACTAATGCCTTGTAGTTCTTTAGCCCCCTTAATCTCCTGGTCCCTCACTGGACCCTCTGATTCACTACTCTGAATCCCGTGAGCTCCTCAAGGCTTTTGCGGTGTTATCTCCCTCAAGCGTCACCCACACTTTCCTGCTGGGTCACTAGCTTGGCACTTCGGATACCTTCAAGCTTCACCCCTGCTGACAGGCTCAGTCCCTAGCTTGGCACACAAGGCTGCTCTGCAAGCGTCACCTCTGCTGGTTGGGTCCCTGACTTGATCACCACCTGAAGTTTCCAGATTCTCCACCGTGCCCGTTCGGTAAGAATACTGCTCCAGTACTTGCTTCAGTTACTCACTGTGGTCCCTGGTAAAGGTGGTTGGTCCCTTTGTGGCGACAGCTTCCCTTCTACCTCTGACCACTGACAGGTTCTCCGGCCACTGACAGGTTCTCCGGCCAGCAGAACCATCACTTCTGGTTGGACTGCAAGCTGCAGTCCCAACCCTGCACTGCCCTCTTCAGGATAGGCCCTCACACAGCCTGGCAGCCTGATGCCCCCTGGGATAGACCCAATCTCTGGCCTAGCAGCCTGGGCCAAATGACACTCGTCCACTCAGTCACGGTGGCACACAAGTGGTGGCACACAAGAACCTGGATCACCTGACCTTCCCTGAATATATAGGCTCTCCCATCAGACCAAGGGATTCAACAAAATCCCTGCCCATTTGCTGAGATACCCCTAACCTGACCTTGAGTTGTCCTTCCCAATCTAATACCTCCAAGTGCCCGGCCACCTATTGGTAGAAGAGGAAAGTACAGCCAGGCCAAACTTAGGGAGAAATCAAAGGATCCCTGGCAAATAACTACAGTAGCTACTCCTGACAAGGAACTTAGTGAGGATCTCCCTGACTAAAACCCAGGGCGCTACATCCTCCCCCTGCCCAAGAAACTACGTCTTGGAGTTTGCATAAAAAAAATAATTTGAGATCCAAAGCCTTAAAGCGGATTTCCTGGCAAAAACTGGGATGGGTAGGGAAACAGGAAAGGGTTAACTGTATAACAGTATGACAAATGTATGTGGTGTACCACATGAATAGGCATTAGTATCAAACATGAAATAGTCACGTATGACATTTAGATATCAAAAATAATTATTAAGATTTCAAGGCAGTAAGGCAATAGCATTGCTCCCTGACTATCTATCTAATATTTACAATGGTAACAATGTAAACATGTTAGTGTTGTGATCCGGCTAGATCCCTATCTTTCCTTGGCCAAGGAAGACGCACCGACCCAGCAAAACCTGAAAGAGAGAAACAAACCATACAAAAGCATCCTATCCTATAAGAGCCTTGTGCGGTATGTACACATTGATTTAAACTGGTACTCAGCCGAGGGCAGCATGAAACGTAAGAACACCCTATATGTATGTTTACATTATTTACATTTTTGAAAGCAGGCCCCATTCTCTCTAAGAATGCCACCCATGGGCGTCCTCAGAACTTTTTCCAGGGGGGGGGGTCACCCATGCACCGCCCCTTTTCGACAATGTCATTATCACATTATCATGGTCAGAGACTGCAGACATAGTACAGTCCCTAGGATAAGTAATGGGTAATGGCCAACAGGCCCTCTTACCAGACCCAGCGAAACTACAGCAGTGATCCCTCCGGCTGGACGATCACTCACTCTGGGTTCCACGGGGGGCGACTCTGGTCAGTAGTGTAGCATGTCTGTACCCTGGTAGTGGCTCAGTCTTTCCCTTTCTGGTGGTGCTGGGCAGCGTGGCTCTCCCTGTTGGCGCTGGGCAGCGTGTCTCTTTCTCTGGTGGTGCTGGGCAGTGTGGCTCTCTCTCAGGATTCCGCCCAGCATGCTCCTCGTTCTTTGTCCTGTAGCACTCTCTCCCTCAGCTTTTTTCCAGGCTGCAGTCTCTCAATCTCTCTCTTGATCGAGCTGTAGCTTCTCCTCCCTGTGGAAAATGGGGCCGCCAATCTTTGGGACTACATGTCCCATGATGCTCTCCTCTCCTAGTTTTCTTTGATTGGCCCTCAGTTATGGCCAATAGGGAAGGAACGGAGCGGGCAGGAAGCTGGGCGGGGAACCTGGTGAGAGCCGCCGTCTCTTTTTCCTGACAGGAGAAGGGGGGGGGGTGAGCGTGGGAAACCTCTGATAGCCCGCAGCTCGCCCTTCTCCTGTCACAGCGACGCCGAGTTCTCTGCTGGACTGAGCAGGGAAAATAGCCGAAGTCACACTACACTGATGGGGGGCTTGACAGCACCTTGATGATGTCACCCCACTGGCGGGTGGCACCCGGGTGCGGACTGCCTGCACCCCGATAGCGACGCAACTGTGCTAAAATTTAAGATCCGATCCCTAATTCCAGGGGGGGGCACTTGACCCCCCTTGCCCCTACCTGCGGACGCCCATGATGCCACCCACTTTCATAATCAGCATAGAACTATAAACTTTTAGCAATACTTTGATCAGTGAGCTTCCTGATATATATGCATGAGTCCATCATTTGAAGGAATAGGCAATCATTTCCTTATCACAGCCTACTCTAACTAACTACATGTTTTAAAGTCCATGACCGGTTACCGTCCACTAACTTTTGTTTCCAATGGACTACATTTCCCAGCAGTTCCTTTTCTTCTTCAAAAGGAAACTCTGGGCACAGGGCATGACTGCACTCCAAGCAACAAGCAGTCGGCCCAGATTGCAAGGGACCACAATTCGGGACACAGGCCCACTTGCAACGATATCTTCAGTCTGCCCACCTGGCAGCCAAAGACAACTTTCTTCATCATTTTTTTTTCAACCGGCAACCTGCTGAAGTCCACAGATCACTCTTCAGGGTGAAACACCCCCTACAACAGGGGTCTTCAAACTATGGCCCTCCAGTTGTTCAGGAACTACAATTCCCATCATGCCTAATCATGTCTGTGAATGTCAGTGTTTTACAATGCCTCATGGGATGTGTAGTTTCGTAACAGCTGGAGGGCCATAGTTTGAGGATCCCTGCCCTACAACTTTTAGCCCCCGTACACACGGTCGGACATTCCGACTTCAAATTCCGTCCGATTTTTTCCAATGGATTTTGTCCGAAACTGGTGTTGCATACACACGATCGGACAAAGTTGTTTTGGAAAATCCGATCGTTCCGAACGTGGTGATGTTCGTTGCGTACTACGGAACTACGTAGAGGCTAGTGGCCAATAGCTTTGGTCTAGTAATTTGATCTGAGCATGCGTGGCACTACGGAATTCCCTATACGCGATCGGAAAAAGCCCGCTAGAGCCCACACACGATGGGATTTTCCGAAAACATAATCCGATCGGACTTTTTCCATCGGAAAATCCGACAGTGTATACATCTTTTGGCCAACAGGCTCAAATGATCACTTTCTGTAACTGCCAGTTGTATTCAATCCAGCACAGTCCTGGCGTCACAGCTTTCTCAGATTTTCCCAGTTGTAATAATCCAAATGGGTGTGCAAGGCAACTATCAGCAGAGTGTCCTTGTCCTCACACAATCCATATTTGTAATCCACAAAAAAGACATCGATCTTTTCCTGCTAACGCTACCAGTAGTACTGAGGATCAGGCAGGATCAAGGTTTCTCCCTTGGCATTCACCGTAGTGACAATTCTTTTGAGGTCTCTTTTGTCCGGTCTGCGAATGACCACACTGTCCAAGTTAATCTTCGGGTCGTAGCCCCAGGTGTTCGCTACAGATTGGTACTTTGCGGCCATTTTAGGGGACGGCTTAGGAAAGTCCACGTGTGTAGAAAACGGCGGACAGCCTCATCCACCCACTGAGCCTCTTTTTCAAATATCTCCTCTTCCAGATGAGCTGGTATGTATGGGTACAAAATATCCATAATCAGACGCCACCCTCTTTATTATGATTCACTGTATTTTGGACAGTCGCGGTAGGGTCTTAGGCCCCTTTCACACTGGGGCGGTTTTCAGGCGGTACGCTAAATATAGTGCTGCTTTACCGCCACCGCGGCTCCCGCCCCAGTGTGAAAGAGGTCTTAGGGTCTCCGTACCCATGTAGAACACGTGCATCTGGGGCACGCATGACTGAACACCAAGCGATTACCTCTGGCCTATGATCCGTTTTGGGACTGGGCATGGGTGTGGTTGGCCGAGCTGTAGGAACCCACTGCACCCCTAGATCCTCCCCTAAGGATCTGGCATACTTGCGGTAGTAGTAGCAGAGGTATCATCTTCCTGCACATGACTGGTGTATGGCTGATATGTCATCCGCCACCACCCACTAGCCCCACCCCTCTTTACTAACCAATAACTACCTAGTAAAGAAATACACAACTCCTTCTGGATTAAATGGCCGTATGGTCCCTTTATTAACAACCATAACAAAATATTTTAATATAAAATAAATTCCTTTATATATATATATATATTATATATATAAAATATATATATCCTTATATATATATATATATATATATATATATATATATGTATGTGTGTGTGTGTGTGTATACCGTATATACTCGAGTATAAGCCGACCCGAATATAAGCTGAGGCACCTAATTTTACCACAAAAAACTGGGAAAACGTATTGACTCAAGTATAAGCCTAGGGTGAGAAATGCGCAGCTACTGTAAGTGGAAAAGAGGGTCAACAATGCCCATTTGAAACCTCACTGTGGCCATTTGCAGCCTCACTGTGCCAATTTGCAGCCATAGGTCCCCCAAACTTCAAACTTGGTAGTTAAGGGTTCCTTAATGCCCCCTAACACCCAAAAATTGGGGTCTCTGGACCCAAAGGGTCCCGAAATGACATTGCTGTAGATGAACACAGTTCACCGATTTTGGGGTCCCGTATATCGGGGTCCCTTGGTGCTAGGAACCCCAAATTTGGTATGCAAACCCGGTGGAACTAGCACTACAACAAGTTTGGTGTTTATATCACCAAGTGCCCCCGAGATACGGGGCCCCAAATTCGGGTCGGAAAATGTTAAGCACTTTTCTGCAGCAGAGAATGACATTTTTCGACCCGAATTTGGGGCCCCGTCTCGGGGCCACTTGGTGCTAGAACCCCAAATTTGGTATGCAAACCCGGTGGAACTATCACTACAACATATCCAAAAGGTGTTCCTATCACCAAGTGCCCCCGAGATACGAGGCTCCAAAGTCGGGTCGGAAAATGTCATTCTCTGTGCTTGACTCCAGTATAAGCCGAGGGGGGCATTTTTAGCCCAAAAATTGTGCTGAAAAACTCGGCTTATACTCGAGTATATACGGTGTATATATATATATATATATATATATAAAACCCAAATTTTTGTACCTGCTTTAACTGCTATGTCTAAGGTTCCTGAAGAAAGGTTTTTCTATCGCATCGGATGTACCACCGCCACCTCGGCATCCTGGCCCCTAGACGCGATTCCACCAGCTCAGGGCCAAACTATGACCAACTTTTTGCCCGACGCAGCCTGATGACCGATAGCCCATTATTTCCTTGATAGGGAAGGTAACCATACCGAGATAGGCCCAACCCGTTTCACACCACATACTGTATTCCTTCTGACATTCCGACCTTCCAGAACCCGAGACCCCTGCAGCCAACACCTAGACGAGAAATAACAACATTAAACCAACCACACAGTCTCAAAGATAGGGAGGGAGGGAAAGAAAAAACTTTCTGTGCTGTTAGCTCTCTGTCCTGCTGCCTCCAACTATTGAAACTTCCACCACCGCCCCCCGGGGATGATCCAATACCCAGGCCGCACCCCCTACCCTTCCATTGCTCCAGTGTAAGCCACCTCCTTCCCCCCCTGATCTTTACATACACAGGAACTGGTCCGTGCATCCTGCCCAGCGACCCCCAGTCCGATGACGACACCCCCGGGGTGGCAACTTGTAGCCGTACTCACCTGTGATGACCCCGCAGCCCCTGGAAGGACTGTGGCCGACCTTGCCGCCACGGCGGGCGGCTGTGGAGCCGCCTGCACCACTGGTGGCAGCAAAGGCGGGGACACAGCGGGTGACCGCCCATCCCACACCGCCGTCCAGGCCGGACAGGTGAAACCGCAGGAGCGAGGGGCCCCGCCACAGTTCCCCTTCCCACAAGTTTTTTTAATTTATCTTTTTTATACATATTTATGAATAATAATATAATGTCATGTTTCAGCCTTGATGAAGAGATGGTTTGGCACCCGAAGCACGTTGGATGTCTCAATTTTATCAGCAATAAATGATGGGATTGGATTTCAATTGATAAAATTCACACCAGCCACTTTATTAGGTACACCCATTCAATTGCTTGGTAACACAAATTGCTAATCAGCCAATCACATGGCAGCAACTCAATGCATTTAGGCATCATTCTAGATGAAGAGGACTTGCTGAAGTTCAAACTGAGAAAAGGGAATAAAGGGAATTCAAGTGACTTTGAACGTGGCATGGTTGTTGGTGGCAGACGGGCTGGTCTGAGAATTCAAAAACAGTGACGGCCCGTGGTATTTTTTTGGGGGGGACAAACAGCACACAGCCAACCACCTCACCCGCACCCTCCCCCCCCCCAGTCCATCGGTCACCTGGCCTCAACACTTACCCCGGGCTTCTGTTCAAGCGATGGGCGGCCAGCTAGGGACTCCTTTCTTCACGCCTCCTCCTTCTTCCTTCCGGCAGCCAGCGTAGCTTCTCCTTTTGGCCAATCTGGAAACGGGTCTCATTCGCTAGTGTCACACGACTGGGTAGGCTCGAAGCGCAATGCTCTGCCCCCCGAGCCCATCCTATTTTGAAGCCTATTAGAGCCTCTGGCTCTAATCACATGCTTCAAAAAAAAAACACCCCCCCATTGGAATCCATGCATTCGGCGCCCTGCAAGTAGATTAGGGGGCCGGATGCATGGAATGGGGGGGGGCTGCACCCGTACGCCCATTATGGATGGGCCACCACTGTTCAAAAAACTGCTGATCTACTGGGATTTTTACATACAACCATCTCTCGGGCTTACAGAGAATGGTCCAAAAAAGGGAAAATATCCAGTGAGCGGCAGTTGTGTGGAGGAAAATGCCTTGTTGATGTCAGAGGAGAATGGGCAGACTGATTCCAGATGATAGAAAGGCAACAGTAACTCAAATAACCACTCGTTACAACCAAGGTATGCAGAATACCATCTCTGAACGCACAACACATCCAACCTTGAAGCAGATGGGCTACAGCAGCACAAGACCACACCGCGTGCCACTCCTGTCAGCTAAGAACAGGAAACTGAGGCTACAATTCGCACAGGATCACCAAAAGTGGACAATAGAAGATTGGAAAAAAACGTTGCCTGGTCTGATGAGTCTCGATTTCAGCTGCAACATTCAGATGGTGGGGTCAGAATTTGGTGCATGGATCCATCTCACCTTGTATCAACGGTTTAGACTGGTGGTGGTGGTGTAATGGTGTGGGAGAGATTTTCTTGGCACACTTTGGGCCCCTTAGTACCAATTGAGCATTGTTTAAGCGCCACGGCCTACCTGAGTATTGTTGCTGACCATGTCCATTCCCTTTATGACTACAGTGTCCCCATCTTCTGATGGCTCCTTCCAGCAGGATAATGCGCCATGTCACAAAGCTCCAATCATCTCACCACTGGACAATGAGGTCACTGTACTCCAATGGCCTCCACACTCACCAGATCTCATCCAATGGCCTCCACACTCACCAGATCTCAATCTAATAGAGCTCCACACTCACCAGATCTCACCCAGTGGCTTCCACACTCACCAGATCTCATCCAATGGCCTCCACACTCACCAGATCTCATCCAATGGCCTCACACTCACCAGATCTCATCCAATGGTCTCCACACTCACCAGATCTCATCCAATGGCCTCCACACTCACCAGATCTCATCCAATAGAGCACCTTTGAGATGTGGTGGAAGATTGGCATCATGGATGTGCAGCCAACAAATCTGCAGCAACTGTGTGATGCTATCATGTCACTATGGACCAAAATCTCTGAGGAACGTTCCCACCACCTTGTTGAATCTATGCCAGGAGGAATGAAGGCAGTTCTGAAGACAAAAGGGGGTCCAACCCGGTACTAGCAAGGTGTACCTAATAAAGTGACAGGTGAGTGTAAGTGATGGTCGGTTTATAGATTCAGTGAATGTTCCTGAGATCAGGATTTCCTGTTAATCCTTTATGCAGTTCACCGAAGTAGGCGAATGTTCTCCCAATGTGCTCAGCTCAGAGTGAATTACTATCACCCTACAACGTTCCATTGATTCAGTTCCTCTTCTTCCACCCTCGCTGTAGTAGCTGACCTTGTGAAGGTGGCACCTCGGGTGAATTGCGAACACGTTTTGTAAAAAGCGGCAGACCGATGCCAGGTTGTAGGCCCGTCGTGCCTGAGCGGATGCCCCCTGTAACGTACGGATCTGTGCTATTTCGGTCAGCGCTTCTTAAATTATTCAGCGGCAGCTATTAAAAACCTCAGACTCCGGGGCTGCTGCTCCCTCACCCCTGCTGAAACCATTTGTCTGCTCACCTCTGTGATCTGCAAGTGCAGATTCCACTGCGTGTCGCTACGCGAGATGCCGGATACGCCGTGTAATGTCTAGCTGACCTTCTTTTGGGATTTTTTTGTTAACTTACTGTAGTGTGTGACATCAGGGGAAGATTTCACTAAACCTCCTTCACATGAATCGGGCAAATGCAAAAAATAAAAATAACAATAAAAAAAGAAAAAAATATAATTGAAAAAAAAAAAAACACTTAAAAATTGGTTACAAAAATTCATTACATAAAAAAAAAAAAAAACAGTTTATAAAAAAACAAAAAACACGTTGTAAAAAAAAAAAATATTTGAAATTTGTAAATAAATACATTTAAATTTGTGATGATGCACCTCCTCGGGGGGGGGGGGCATTTTTAAGATGAACTGAGCTAGCAGGAGGTGGGTTAACTCCTAGTAGATGAGCAGTCAGAAGACCGGCCTGCTAATATAAGGGGTTCGTCCTCTTCTTGGCATTGGGCAGCTCCTACCCTTGACATCACAGTGCTCATGTAATGATGTGAGCTCTGCCCTTTCCAGGAGTACTGTGAGCCCAGGTTGGGGTGGTGATGATGGACCTCCCTTGGGGGGCATGTCTACGATGGCCTGAGCTTACAGAAGGTGGATTGATTCCTAGAAGATAAGCGGTCAGAAGACTGATTTGCTAATTTAGCAGGTTCTTCCTCTTTTTGGCATTGGCATGCTTTTACCCTTGGCATCACAGTGTTCATGTAATGACATGTGAGCTCTGCCCTGTCCAGGAGTGTGAGCCCAGGTTGGGGTGATGATTCACCCCCTCCCCGGTGGGCATGTGTATGACGGCCTGAGATTACAGGAGGTGGGTTGTCTTCTAGAAGATGAGCAGTCAGAAGACTGGTCTGCTAATATAATGGGTTCTTCCTCTTTTTGGCATTGGGCAGTTCTTACCGTTGACCTCATGGGGCTCATCTCTGCCCTGTCCGGGAGTACTGTAAGCCCAGGTTGGGGTGATGATGGACTTCCCTGTGGGGCATGTGGCCTGTGTTTACAGGAGGTGGGTTTACATCTGGAAGATGAGAGGTCAGAAAATTGGTCTGCTAATATTTAATGGGTTCTTCTTCTCCTTGGCATTAGGCAACTCTTATTCTTGACATCACAGAGCTCATGTAATGACATGTGAGCTCTGCTCTGTCCAGGAGTACTGTGAGCCCAAGTTGGGGGGATGATGCACCCCCACGGGGGACTGAACTTGCAGGAGGTGGGTTGACTCCTAGTAGATGAGCAGTCAGAAGACCGGTCTGCTAATATAAGAGGTTCTTCCTCTTCTATGCATTGGGCAGCTCTTACACTTGACATCACAGTGCTCATGTAATGATGTGAGCTCTGCCCTGTCCCGGAGTACTGTGAGCCCAGGTTGGGGTGATGATGGACCTCCCTTGGGGGGCATGTCTACGATGGCCTGAGCTTACAGAAGGTGGATTGATTCCTAGAAGATGAGCGGTCAGAAGACTGATTTGCTAATTTAGCTTCCTCTTTTTGACATTGGCATGCTCTTACCCTTGGCATCACAGTGTTCATGTAATGACATGTGAGCTCTGCCCTGTCCAGGAGTGTGAGCCCAGGTTGGGGTGATGATTCACCCCCTCCCCGGGGGGCATGTGTATGATGGCCTGAGATTACAGGAGGTGGGTTGTCTTCTAGTAGATGAGCAGTCAGAAGAGTGGTCTGCTAATATAATGGGTTCTTCCTCTTTTTGGCATTGGGCAGCTCTTACCCTTGACATCATGGTGCTCATCTCTGCCCTGTCCAGGAGTACTGTAAGCCCAGGTTAGGGTAATGATGGACTTCCCTGGGGGGCATGTCTTTTTTGGCATGTGCTTACAGGAGGTGGGTTGACATCTGGAAGATGAGCGGTCAGAAAATTGGTCTGCTAATATTTAATGTGTTCTTCTTCTCCTTGGCATTGGGCAGCTCCTATTCTTGACATCACAGAGCTCATGTAATGACATGTGAGCTCTGCTCTGTCCGGGAGTAATGTGAGCTCAAGTTGGGGTGATAAAGCACCCCCATGGGGGGGGGGGGTAATGTTTATGATGGCCTGAGCTTGCTGGAGGTGGGTTGACTCCTAGTAGATGAGCAGTAAGAAGACTGGTCTGCTAATATAAGGGGTTCTTCCTCTTCTTGGCATTGGGCAGCTCTTACCCTTGACATCACAGTGCTCAAGTAATGACATGTAAGCTCTGCCCTGTCCAGGACCGTGAGCCCAGGTTGTGGTGGATGATTCACCTGCTCCCCGGGGGGCATGTGTATGACGGCCTGAGATTACAGGAGGTGGGTTGTCTTCTAGTAGATGAGCAGTCAGAAGACTGGTCTGCTAATATAAGGGGTTCTTCCTCTTATTGGCATTGGGCAGCTCTTACCCTTGATCTCACAGTGATCATGTAACGATGTGAGCGCTACCCTGTCCAGGAGTACTGTGAGGCCAGGTTGGGGTGATGATGGACCAACCCCCCCCCCCCCCCACCTTGGAGGGCATGTCTACGAAGGCCTGAGCTTACAGGAGGTGGGTTGACTCCAAAAAGATGAGTAGTTCTTCTCAGCCTCCGAGAGGACTTCTTGCAGGAAGAGGTGGCTACTACTTTTTTATTTTTACACTGGGCCAAATTTTTTTTTTTTCTTTTTAGGTCGAGTTGGCCTTTAAAAACCAACATCGAAAACTGAAGAAAGTAAAATGGCAAACGAGGGCTTCCAACCTCCCCCAGCAGACATAACACCGAGCTCCCCAGCATCGCAGACCGCCAATCCACTTATTGGACAGAAGCCTTGAATTTCCTGCCGAGAGCCAGGGTTAAACCATGTTAAACTCTCGAATCGAGCACTAAAGGACGGTATTATGCTGCACGCAGTTCCCTAAGGAGCAGGAATCGTCTGGAGCACAGAATCACAGCTGGCGGAGCCTGTTAGCTGTTAAACTTTCAGCCCTTGCCGATGATCAAGGCAGACTGGGTGCCCTTTAAAATGTGGGACGCGGTCTGAATCCGGCGGAGATAAAAGACGTACTTTCTCAGCACCGCGGATCTTTGATGTTCAGCGAGAGGAGAAAAAAAAAAAAAATCATATTATTCTTGGTTTATATAATAAAAAAAAAAAATAGGGGAGAAGAACTTTAATGCAAAGTGGGTTAAGTTCAGGGGGGACCTGATTTTTTTTATAAGGAGGATGAAAGGATGTTTCGGGAAAGAAAAAAAAAAAATCGGGGACTTACTGGTAATTGGCGACATAAAGGCTTGCCTCATTTCCATTCAGGACCGCTCCGCTCTATTTGAAGAGATTAAATAATGGGACGCGTTCATTAGGACGTTCCGGGCGGTAAAGCGAAACAATGTTTCTTAGGTCCCCTCGTTAGCGGCGGAACACGCTTGACCGTTAAGAGGGCCTATATAGAAGTACTTTTTTTTATTTTTTTATATAAGGACGGTATTTGATGGGGAGACAGCAAAGGATGTTCGAATTCTGAAATAAGGATGGAGGAATCGCTAAAAGACATTTATTTTCACTTTTTATACTTTTTTAGGGTGGTCGAAATAAACTTCCCCTCAACCACCTGTGTTCACAAAATGGCTACTATTGTTCTTGAGGATGTATTCCAGAGGTCTCCAAACTTTCTATACAAAGGGCAAGTTTACTGTCCTTCAGACTTTAGGGAAGTCAGACTGAGGTAGGTGGGAGTAGAAACCATACTAAAGTGGGAGCAAACAATGCCCCATCGTTGATGGCAGTGGAAAGAATAGTGCCCCATTGTCGGTGCCAGTGGGTGGAATAGTGTCCCATCGTTGGTGCCAGTGAGAGGAATAGTGCCACATCGTTGGTGCCAGTGGTAGGAATTGTGCCGTATCATTGATACCAGTGGGAGGAATTGTTCCCCAATTGTTGGTGCCAGTGGGAGGAATTATGCCCCATCCTTGATGCCAGTGGGAGGAATTGTGCCCCATCGTTGGAGCCAGTGGGAGGAACAGTTCACCATTGTTGGTACCAGTGGGAGGAACAGTTCCCCATTGTTGGTACCAGTGGGAGGAATTGTGCCACATAATTGATGCCAGTGGGAGGAATTGTGCAACATCGTTGATGCCAGTGGGAGGAATTGTGCCGCATCATTGATGCCAGTGGGAGGAATTGTTCCCCATCGTTGGTGCCAGTGGGAGGAATTGTGCCGCATCGTTGGGAGGAATTGTGCCCCATCGTTGGTGCCAGTGGGAGGAATAGTGCCCCAAGGGCCAGATAAAAGAAAGCAAAAGGCCGCAGTTTGGAGATCAATAATGTATTCATTAGGAAGCCATGAAAATCAGAAGTGTATATAAATCTAAGAACATAAATGTATTATAATGCAGATTACCAGGCATTAGATGCGGTAACATATAGTAACATACTTCCTGACTTAGGGTGACAACACTCATTGTACTGTATCTATGGACGATCAGCGTTGTCACCATAGCCTGCTCTACTGATCCACATCTAAGGACCGGTAAGCTGCAATATATTACATTGTGGTTCTTGGGTATAGATATATTTTAAGTAATTTTTCAGAAAATGTTTGCTGTTCTTAAAATGTATTCCTTCACAGGAAAGGAGGAGTAATAGAGTGGAGGTGTTATGGATACAATGGAGTGGGGTCAATGTAGGAACCACAGACGTCTCCCACAGTCTACTACAAACCACAAGTAGGTTTCAGTCTCACCAGGCCAACAAGAGATTGAAATTATATTTACAATGCAGTCCTAGGTAAAGTCCCATAGTCACGGTGGTGCTGGAAAAAGAGGACTCGGAGTCTAACTTTCATGGCTCGTTGCAAGCCCTCTGACCACTTAGCCCTGCTCTGGGCCTTTTCTAGCCAGGCTTCCCACCTAGAGTTGCCGCCTGTCTGGTCTTCTAAATCAGGGGTCTCCAAACTTTCTAAGCAAAGAGCCAATTAACTGCACTTGAAGCTTTAGGGGGGCCAGACTGCGGCTAGTGGGTGTAAAAAATGCATCAGTGCCCTATCATTGGTTTTAATGGGATTAACAGTGCCCCATCATTGGTGTCAGTAGGGGGAATAGTGCCTCATCATTGGTGTCAGTTGATGGAATAGTGCCCCAAGGGCCAGATAAAAGCAAGCAAAGGGTCATATCCGGCCCCCAGGCTGCAGTTTGGGGGCCACTGTTCTAAATGTATGTCCAGTTTTTGGAGCACTAATGCCAAAGTTTTAGGGTGGACCATGGGTGCCATTTTTTAAAAAGCCTGATACCCTCTTGCCTTGTGCCATGGTCCAACTCCTTCAGCTCTATTTATGCAATATGTGGCAGAACTGCTGCTTGTAGAAGTCCATAGGACAAAGAGAAAATGCAGGAGTACATTAGGGAGACAGGGACGGAGTGTTGCCACCCCATAACAGGAAGGGCCTAAGTGAGGGCCATTAAGACAAGATCACAAGTTATTATTTTAATGAAAGCTGCAGATTTAAAAAATTCCTTTAAAGTAACTTAACATTTTAAAGCGTGCATGAGATTCCAGTACTTTAAAGAGGACCTTGTCCCCACAATGGAAGGCCTACCTGTTCAATTGGGCCCAATTCTCCGCCATGTAAAATCAAGAATCGAAAAAAGACCTGTGGAGAAAAGCGGAAAAATGTACAGCAAATACGTTTGTAGGCAGATAGTCTACTTTCATCCCTGCCGGTGTTACTCAACCATAGCGGCGTTACTACCGGAGAAGCTATCCGGTTGGATGCTGCTGCCCCATGTGACTCTGGTCGCCATCTTGGGCCAAGCAGAGTCATTTATTTAAGACCCTTGCTCCCGAGCTTGGTGCTCATTTTGTGTGTGGGTAGTGTAGGTGACAAGTCACCCGTGGTAGGGAGAGGTTCCAGACAAGTAGGGAAAGGACATGGGTACTTCATCCTTCCTAGAAGCCTCCCCATTTTGTCACGGACCAGACAGGCTGCATTCTGCCCCTCAAGACAGATGCTGTCGGCACATCCGAGACTCTGCTACACATCGCTGTTACATCCTGTGACTGTTCCCGGTCGTGTGCCTTCCCGCAGGGCTTGTTGTGAATTGTGAACTTTAACGCTAATACAAGTTCTATTTCTGCAACTGGACTGAGTGTTTAATGCCGCCACACCACGCTGCACCTCCCCACAGATTAAATGGCTGATAGCTGGGTTAGAGAAAAGAAAAAAGGAGGTTTGGGTTGTGGTCTACCATAACGGCAGATGTGGAAATAGGAGCAATGGATATTGGCCCAGCTGTTTATTGTCTCCTTTTGTATGGGGTAGGAAACTATGTGTGGACAGATGTGGTAGAGGTTGGTGAGACAACAGTTATATACAGACAGGAGAGGAGCTGTATATGAGTCAGTTGACAGGGCAGTAGTGAAAAAGTTGATGTGGTGAAGGTTTTGGTCTGCCGGCATGGCTGATTGGGGAGGAATAATAGGAAAACAGGTAAGGGAAGAGACTGTGAGTTAACGCTGTATGCATGCAATGATAGGTCAGTCAAGTTTGAGTGGAAGAGAGCGCTGGACTGGTGCAGCTGCAGGCTGCCTAGTGGCAGATTACTGTGTGGAGGGCAGTGGCGTCGCTAGGGGGTGGCTTTTGGGGCTATAGCCCAGAATCTGGGGCCCATAGCCCCGAGTCTCTGCAGGGGTCCCCAAGGGGAGGGGAGGCTCTCTGGGGACCCTGATGTAAGTGGGAGGGCTCTCTGGGTACCCTGATACAAAGGGGAGGCTCTCTGGGGACCCTGATTTTAAGGGGAGGCTCTCTGGGGACCCTGATGCAAGGGGCATGCTCTCTGGGGACTCTGATGTAAGGAGGAGGCTCTCTGGGGACCCTGATGTAAGAGGGGGCTCTCTGGGGACCCTGATGTAAGGGGGGGCTCTCTGGGCTCTATATTACAGTATATACATGTGTATGCCTGCCCAAGCGTATGACTTTCTTTACTACGCTGCTATGGGCTCTAGCCCCCGATCTTTTGTAGACCTAGCAACGCCCCTGGTGGAGGGTATAGAGGGAATTGCTTTCAATGGCTTATATCCTAATTGTTTTTTAATTATATAATCTTTATTTGTTTTCTTCATACATAAAAAAAGCAGCAAAAATACATACACACATTTAATTTCCATAAACTCGTTTTCTCACAGTTTGCTAAAAAACGAAAAGAGAAGAAAGGATAAAATTGCCATTAACCTGCAGTTCTTTTGTACCTCCCTCCTTTCTTTGGTTACTTCTATTGTGTTTCCTTCTTTTCTTGTCTCATTCCCCTTACTTCTATGCTCTCTTTATCCCCTCTATTTTACCTATACAGTATTTTTCCCTGTTTAGTCTCCCTCCCCATTATCCATTACATTGGGCATCCCTGCTTGTCCATCCATGTTTTCCACAATTTTACAAATTCTTTCGTATTTCCTCTCCTCGTATATACCGTTCTTTCCCTCCATATTGTTTCTATTATTAATCTCGCCCATTCTCTTTCCGTTGGGGGTTTTTCAGCCTGCCATCTTTGCGCTATTAGCTTTCTTGCTTGGAATAGACATCTCATCACTGCCTTGGTTACCCAGGGGCCTCCGACTATTCCTTCGTCCAGCCCTAGTATACACAGTCTAGGACTCATTTCTAATCTCACGTTGTAGACTGTGTTCAATGTGTCGAGAATTTCTGACCAATAACGAAACAATTTCGGGCATTTCCACATCATATGTGCTAGGTCTCCAGTGTCTTGGCACCTGGGGCACCTGGCGTCCTTTCTCCACCCGAAATCAAAGAGTCTCTTAGGAGTGTAATATGTCCTATGTAATAACATCAGGTATGAGACCCTTTGTGCGGGCGAGACCGACACCATGTGTCCCTTCTCAAGTATTCTCAGCCATTGTTCATCTGACAGGGTTCCAAATTCTTTTTCCCACTTCCTTCTGCTCTTAAGTCGTACTGGGCTTTCTACACTGCCTTCACATATGTATGGGTAAATTTCTGCTATGAATCCTTTGGTCTTGTCTTGAGAGCCTATTTTTTGATATACCGGAGAGTTGACCCAATTTGGTCCTTGTTTCGCAAATTGCCTATTTAAGGCATGCCTGATTTGTAAATATTTATAAAATGAGTGTTTCGGTAGGTCGTAGTCTGTTCTTAGTGCAGTGAATGTCTTTAGTGTCTTTCCCTCGTATAGTTGAGTTAGTTTAACTATCCCCTTTGTCTCCCACTCTTTAAACTTCCCTATCTTGTCCACTTCCTCCAGGTTCTTATTATTCCAGAGGGGAGTATGTTTTGTCATGCCCTCCAACCCTTTTACTGCTTTTAATGCTTTCCAGACTTTTAGCACAAGCCTCACTGTGGGGTTTCTATAATAAAATGAGTTTGCCTCAAGAGCCTCTATTATTGATCTATGCGGAGTACCTGCAATCATTAGATCCTTATTACCTCCTCCAACCCCCCCTATATGTTGTAGTTGGGCGGCTAGGAAGTAGCTTCGTGGATGCGGCAGTGCCATCCCGCCCTTTCTTGTTCCTAGTTGTAGTATTTGTAAACCTATCCTAGGCTGGCCTCCTTTCCATATAAGTTCTCTAAACAGCGTGTCAATTTTCCTGAACCATTTTTTATCTATCCATGTTGGGCAGTTGTGCATCAGATACAGAAGCTGTGGCTGCCACAGCATCTTAATCAAATTACATCTCCCCGCGACCGATAATGGGAGGCGTCTCCAGATTGCAATTTTAGATTTAAATTTAGCTAGTAATGGCACAATATTATCGTTGATGTAATTATTAGGGTTCTTCTTTATATTTACACCTAGATATTTAATTTGTTCGACCACTTCTAGCTGTAGGCTATCCGGTGTCCTCTGGTTCCCTGGGGGGTCTATGGGCATTAGTGCAGATTTTTCCCAGTTTATGGTCAGCCCTGAAATTTTCCCGAAATCTATGAGGATGTTCATCACCTGCCTGGGGGATTGCTCTGCATCCCCCAGGAAGAGGAGGACATCATCCGCATATAATGCGATTCTCTCTTCTCCCCCCCCTCTTCTAAACCCCTGTATATTCGTGTCTGATCTAATTACGCTGGCCAGCGGCTCCATTGCCAGCGCAAAAAGCAAGGGGGATAGTGGACACCCCTGTCTTGTCCCCCTCTCTAATTGAATTTTGTCAGAGAGATCATTGTTAACCCTGATTTTAGCACTGGGGCCCGTGTACAAGGTTTTAATCCATTCAATGAATGAGGGGCCAAATCCAAATTCCCTCAAAACCCGCCACAGGTATCCCCATTCTAAACTATCAAAAGCTTTGACCACATCTAGGGCCATGACCACCCTTGTCCCTGTATCCTCTGTTGGTATCTGCATGTTGAGATACAGCCTCCTGATATTTATACTGGTAGATCTGCAGGGGATGAATCCTGTTTGGTCCGGATGTATAAGTCTAGAAATAATTTTATTTAGTCTGATTGCCATAACTTTCGCGAGAATTTTAGCATCCGCACAGAGCAAGGAAATAGGTCTGTAAGACTTAGTCTCTAACGGGTCCTTCCCCTCCTTAAGTAGAACTATTATTGTTGCTTCCGTCATAGACGTTGGCAACCTCCCCTCCTCTTTCGCCCAGTTGAATACTTTGAGAAGCTCTGGCAGTAGTACTTTCCCATATTGTTTATAGGTTTCTGCTGGGAGGCCGTCTGGTCCTGGTGATTTCTGATTGGCCATTTCTTTCACCGCCAGTTGGATTTCCTCCAGTGTTAGCGGTGCCTCCATTATCCCTCTTTCTTCATCTGTGAGAACCGGAATATCAACGTTTCTGAAGAATGTGTCCATTTCCCCTTCCTCCACCGTCCCACGCGATCTATACAGTTTTTCATAATATAGTCTAAAAGTTTCTGTAATTACTGACTTTTTAGATGATATTTCACCTTTTTCAGTCTTGATCACAGGGACGCTGGAGGGAGGAGAATTGGTTCTCACTAAATGTGCCAACATTTTTCCAACTTTTTCCCCCTCTCCGTAAGCTACCTGTTTCTGGAACAATCTCTTATTCTCTGATTTCTTAATGACTATATCTTTATATTCCTGTTGTTTAGTTAACCATATGCTTTGTGTATCAGGTGTGGGGTTATTGACGTAATCTCCCTCTGCTTTCATCAGCTCTCTCTTACTCCTACTTTCCCATTCCCTTGTGATCTTTTTAATTTTTGATACTGATTGAATGAGAATACCTCTTAGATACGCCTTCAAAGCATCCCACATTATACCTCTTGTCACTGACTCATTGTTAAATTTTATAAATTCTTCCAATTTTAATAACACCTCCTTTGGGTCCCCTATTAGTTCGAACCAAATTGGGTTCATTTTCCATACTGCAGGGGATATTTTCCCTTCTAAGTTTATTGAGACAACCAGTAGTGCATGATCGGATACTCCTCTAGGGTGATATTCTATATCCCTTATGGTTTGGCATGCTTCTTCGTTTCCCAAAGCTAGATCTATCCTTGAGAGCGTGGAATAGGAGCTTGAGTAACATGAAAATTGCAGCACACCTGGATTCCGCGCCCTCCACATATCAAAGAGCCCTGTTTCCTGTAAAAACTGGTATAATCGACTCTCATCTGCTTTCTGGCCATGTACACCCAGTGGGAACCTATCAAGTTTTCTATTGATAACCTCGTTAAAGTCCCCTACTGCTATAACCGGTACCCCAGCTTTATCAATTAGAAATTCCAGTAGCCTATACATTACATCAAGTTTAAACGGCGGGGGAATATAAATATTTGCTAGGACATATTCTCGGTTTTCAATTACACAGTGCAAAAAAATATACCGTCCGTCTCTATCTATACTGATCTGCCGACAGGAAAACCCCAACTCTTTCCTTACCATCACAGCCACTCCTCTTGAATAAGAGGTGTGGACTGAGTGGAATTGACATTGGTATTTCTTACTTTGGTTTTGTAACTTAGAGTCTTGAGTTAGGTGCGTCTCCTGTAGGCAGACCAGTCCTACCCCACTCCTCTCCAGGGTCTCTGCCACTGCTGCTCTCTTTGCCGGTGTGCCCAGCCCCCGTACGTTCCAAGAGCCAATACTCAGTATCTTAGTCTGCATGCTTCAACGTGGGAGAAAAGGAAAAAAAGGGGAAGACAGGGGGGGAGAGGGAGGGAAAAAAAGGAAAAAAAATAAAAAAAAAAAGGAAAAAAGGGAAAAACGGGGAAAAAGGATACATACCCAAAAAGACAATGCTATGTCCCAAACACTCTACCCCCCTGCCCTTATTAGAGGAGAGGATACTGTAAGGGGTGGAAGATTTTAATGCAGAAGTCAGTTGATCCCATCTTATACCCATACTATACTTATATTATAATGCTCACCCATCCTACCGCTACATAGGACCCGGAGGAGAGGAATGATAAAATATAAAAAGTTTAAAGAAGAAAACCGAGGAAAGATGAGAGGAGAGAGAAAGGTAACCTGGCCTTTAGCCAAAATAACTACCCCTTGTGAACAAAAAAATCTTTCACCTATCTTAATATTCTTTTCTACGTGAAAAAGTGCTAGTCTTTTTACTAAGTGTTTATCTAACAATATTTTCCGTTTACTGTTTACCTTTGTGTAGATTAAATATTTTTCCCATGTTTTACTTTGTTGCATCTTCACCCCCCCTCCCCCCTTATACCATTCTAGGTTATCCCTAAGGACTTTTTTTGTGACCGTTACCACACACCCTTTACCCACATACTTCCCCCCCCACCCCCCCCCCCCCCATGCTTAAATGCAAATCCACTCCCACCCTCCTCCCTCCTCCCACCCCGCCCCCATCCTTACACACACTGATAACTATGTTTCGCCCCTCCCCCCGCCCATTCATTCCTTGCTTTTGTGCTATATGGCTCCTTCCACCCTCATATCCCTGTGCAAATAATTTCCCATGCGGCACCTCCCTCCTCCTCCCTCTGTATTATTCCTCTATCCCTAAACCCATCATCCCCTCATTTTAATCATTAATTGGTCTTTCCGGTCTTCCAACCATGTAGTCACGTTTGCTGGGGAATCAAAAAAAAAAGTCTCTCCCATTGCTACCACACGTAGCCTAGCTGGGTACAATAAAGCATAAGTAACATCAAATTTCTGGAGTTTGCGTTTGATTTCTATAAAATCTGCTCTACGCTTCTGCAGGTCAGGTGAAAAATCAGGGTACAGTGAGATTTTGGCTCCCTTATAGAAGATGCTCCCCATCTCTCTGGCCCTACGGAGGAGCATAACTTTATCTTTAAAGTTCAAGAATTTCATTAGTATGGATCTGGGATGCCCTCCCTGGGGTGGGGGTCTAAACGGGACCCTATGCGCCCTTTCAACTGAGAACTGTTGTGAAAAAGTCTCTCTTCCAAACATTTCGATAAGCCATTTTTCCATGAATACAATTGGATCCGATCCTTCACTTTTTTCCGGTAGGCCTACCAGCCTCACATTGTCCCTTCGGAGTCTGTTCTCCATTTCGTCCAGTTTCCCTGCAAATTTATCTGATTGCTCTTTTAGGGTTTTAACCTCTTGGCTTATTGGGTACATGTCATCCTCTATTTGGCTAATTCTCCCTTCTGCTGCTGTTATTCTATCAGCCGTCCTTTCCAGCTCGTGGCGCATCAGGGACAGTTCCTCTTTGATATTTTTCATTTGGTCACATAACTCCCCTAGGGACTGTTTACATGTATTAACTGCCGCCAGCACGTCCTTTAGTGTCGGCTCTCCTTCAGCCATTGGTGCCTGAACTGAAGCCGAATCTGGTCTTCCAGGGGCTCCTACGTTCTTATTGGTTGTACTCTTTGCTCCTCCTATAGCGGCCCCCGCTGCGGCTGTCTGGTTGTTTGTTTGCCCTTGGCTCTTTCTATCATTTGACACTTTCGCCTGGATTTGCTGTCCCCCTTTAGTTGGACTATGGACTGGGGTATGAGCATACTTTTCCAGCTTCGCTGCAGCTGCTGATGCTCCATTTGTTAAAGTGGGCTGGGACCCTTTTTCCTTATCCTTGGCTGATCTTAGTGATTGTGTCCCTGCACTCTCCAGGTTGGCCTGTTCTTCTCCTCTCCTCCTTGCTGACATGTTGCCTCTCCTGGGCCTTTCTAGGGTCCAACCCAATCAAATACCAGCTTTAGAGTAAGTTTTCTAGAATATAAAAAAGCAGTCCTCTGGTGGCCTTTAAAAAAAAAAAAAAAAAAAAAAGGGGGAGGGGGGGGTGAGCCAAAAAAGCCGGACAGGGGGGGCAGTCCTATATATATATCACAGCCTATGACCAGGGCCAGAATAGTTGGGAGTAGTTAAGATTAAGGGAGGACACAAGTACAAAAGTGTATAGAAATGTACGTATATATTCACGTATGTGTGCACAGCCCAGCGTTTCTGTTTACAGTCCTTAATCGCAGCGGAACATATAGAAGACAGATATGCAGATCACGATGTTTTCACACTGTTTTATATATTGCTAATATCAGTCCTCAGACTGCGTTTACAGTTGAAAAGAAGTTTTTTTTTTTTTTTTGGGGGGGACGCCAGTACCCGTGCACAGCGCAACCATAGAAAAAGAAAAGAGAATCCAGTCCTCGGGTTCTGGCTTACAAAAGCTGGGTAACATGCACGACACCTCTTATCCTGGATATTGTATCCCAAAGTTTGTACAGCACAGCCAGCGCAGCCACAGGCAAAAGAAGAGAAGCAATCCTCAGACTCCTGTCACTAAAAAGCCGGATGCATATACACAGCTCACCATAGGACAGCTTATGCCTCAAATAGTCCTTAGTTGCAGCAGATCAGCAGCTCATAAAAAGCAAATATGCACACCACCATTTATATTTATTTTTCCTTTCCTTTTTCTCAATCCAAAAGAAAACAGGGGAAGAAGAAACACCAGGCCACTATTTGCAATGAGGGGGGATGGGGGAAATAAACTGCAAGCTGTCTTCTCACCTCTCCTGGCCGTTTTCACAGGATCTCTTTGAGAGAACGCCAATACCCATGCACAGCGCAGCCAAACAAAAAAAAAAAAAAAAAAAAAAATGGGAAGGAAAAAAAAAAAAAAAAACAGTCCTCTTATCCTGTGTCTCTAACAATCCTCAAGTGAAATAGTGCAAGAGCAAAAGCTGGGTACATGTGCAAATCACACAATCACAATTTGTATGTCGCTTTTTCCTTTTCCTCTTTTTTTTTTTTTTCCTTGCAGCAGAGAAGCAGAAAAAAAAGAAAGCACCGATCCACTAATTACAATGAGGGGGGGGAGGTATGCAGTATCTTCTCACCTCTCTTAGGTAGGCTGAAAGTCTCCTTAGGGGTCCCCCCTCCTCCGGTGTCCTTTCTTCTCCCTTCCGCGGTGTATACAGCTCCAAGAACCGGCGTGTAGATTTGAATGTCCCGCCGCTCTCTCTCACTGGCGGCGAGGCAGGAGATAGCGTGTGACGTCACCTTCGGCCCGCTTCGGCTGTTTCCGTCTAGCCACGCTACAGTTCTGCGCTAGGTATGCCGCTTTACTGTGCTGGATACCTTCGGCTGACTCGGGGATCTCCGGGCTGGATGCAGTGTGCCACTACGAGAAGGCGGTCGCGGATCTCGGCATTTTTCATGGGACAGAGGGTGGAGGTGAGCGCATACACGCTCTCACATTCACATTCTCACACCGCACCACACCTCATCTTATATCCTAATTGTAGATGGTAGGTGATAGACTCCGTTGGGGTCCGGGGCTGCTACCTTTCTGATAACGACAATGAGGGTGTTACCTCAGGGAACACTTGGGTGATTGGAGAGGAGCACCCGACGTCTCACTTGATGATTTTTATAGTTTATTGGAGATAAAAGTATACAAGTAAAACCAACACATTTCGGGGGAATTGCATTCCCCTTCTTCAGGGCTGTATTTCTTGGAGACTCTGAGAGGGTTAAATATATTCCATCAGCTGCTCTGCAGTATGTCGGCCCTGATTGATAGGGCAGTAGTAGAGAAAGATTGGTGGGGCAAAAACTCCAGGGTTGTAGTCTATGTTGAAAGAAAAGGGATCCTGTGGTGGGACATGGTCCTTTAGCACCCAAGGAAAAAGGATCAAATTGCACCCCCCTTCGTGAGCTCTGAAGTACTTTAGCAGTATACAGTAGGTTGCAGGTCCTGCCCTTCTTGTACCCTCCTCTTGCTGAAGCGCCCAAGGTGGTCACCTCTTCTGCCAATCCTTGGCCCGGTACTGTTTTTGAGGGTGATAGCCATGGACATCACAGTTGACGGTGAAGTTGTGGTATGGGTGAAGTGAAGACAGAAGTTAGGTGTTGATGGTGAGGCAAGTTTGACAGGAAAATGGTAGAGAGAAGTTGGTAAAGACAACAGCTCCAGGTCAGTACTTGTGAGGGAAAGAAGGCGGGAGCGGGGTAATAACTGGGTAGTGGTGGATAGAACAAGAAAAGAAGGTAGGTGAGACAGCACGAGAGACAGAAGTTAAGGTGTTGGTAGAGTACTTGACCACCAACTTTGAAAAAATCCTTGATTCTGGAAAGAAAGGAAGCGGTCTATAAGCCAATGGGACTGGAGGGGTCCTCGGAGTATTTTAAGAAAGTATTTTAAAGTATTCCATAAATATTTTGTAACCCTAGTAGGTTTTTAATTATGGCAATAAAAAGTCACAGTAGATGGCTTTCATGGAATGTCAGGAGCACCCAACATCTATAACCCACTAGACTTGTTAACTTGGCTTTGTTGGAAGATTTGCCACTTTATATGCTCAATAAAAAAACTTTTAGAGTCCTAATTTTGAAAACTAACAAATGTATTCCCCTTAACCTATTTCCCTTGCTGAATTGCATTCCTTGATTGACACCAATTCACCTTCTTTCAAACCAACGCATGAGTTTAGAGGGAATAGGAAACAGTTTGATAAGATCTGAGGACCTTGGATCTCCCCCCCCCCCCCCACCCCACACACGTTACCCTCACTACACCCTGATGATTCGTCCATGTGATTCTTATTTTCTTTCTTGTGTTGTAAAACACCCCTTTTTTTACTTGCTGCTGCCATGTGACATCCGGTTATTTGTTTGTAATACTGTGGGCCATCCACCAAAATCAGTGGTCCATACTGTTTCAGTTTTTATTGTAATGCTCTCTATTGTGTTTTCTTTTCTCTTGTACCAATTTTTTTGTTGTTGTAAAATTTGAATAAAATGAACTTTAAAAAAAGTCACAGTGGTCTCCATTGCAATTCGTCATTTTGAAGAGGCCAATGAGCCTCCACAACCCTATGGCTACTACTGTGACTTTTGTTTTTGACAAATAACAACCTAATGGAGGTATAAAATATCTGTGGCACTCTCATCCCTCAAATACTTTGATTGACCGGTATGAAGGAAGGGTCACAAGAGGAGGCCGATGAGTTGACAGGGCAAGTGGTGAGGGAAAGGAAAGAGAGTCTCGTTGGAAGAAGAAGAGTTAGATAGTGGAAGGACTCCCAAGGAGTGTTATACTGTGTAGACCTGCAGAGTATTCTAGGTCAAAACGGCACTGATCTTAGAAGGAGCTTAGTGGTGGTAAGGCCACATTGAGCTGATATAACTTATCATTGCCTTTCCTGAAAGAGATAAGAAGCATATGACTTGGCTTAGGGTGGAATCACCCTTTAATGTCTGTTTTTGCACCTAAAGTGGATTATGCCAACGGCTCTTGTGATCTATAAAGGGATTCTTCCTTTCTGTATGATTGTACTTTCTATATAAGGAACTTTTCTAAGATATAATAACCAAGGCTCACGCCGTAACCCTAGCATTAGGCTTTTACAACACGGACACATTGCCACCCCTCCTGTCTGTGCGCTGGTCTCCGCACCGCGCTTCTCTTTAACACAGTTGACAGGATTATAACTATATCATTTGCTACAGTGTGAACCTTTTCTTTTTTTTTCTTTCTTTTTTTTATTTATGAGCATAAGGTTGTCAAGGGCTGCTATGGTAACGGGCGGTTGCCAGGGAACCCAAAGCAAGGCAGTTCCTGCGGAGTGTAATAAGGGGTCACATTAACTAACAGAGAGGTGGTGGTTGAGGAGGGGTGTATGCCCACACAAAGTACTTAACTCCTATGGTGCTGGGTGGCCACGTGCTAAGCTTTTACTGCCCGGCCTGGTATGGTGTCCAGCAAAGGTACATTATCGCAGGCTTGATTTAGAGAGCCGAGGAAAACTGTCTTGCCTGTATCGGCTTGAGATCTGGTTGAATGCTATTGGATATTTGGATGTTACTGGATATTGAGATCCAGTTGGGTGTTATTGGATAACTAGCCTGAGACCTGGTTAGATGCTTTTGGATATTTAGGCTGGAGATCAGGTTGGATGTTACTGGATATTTAGGCTTGAGATCCAGTTGGGTGTTATTGGATAATTAGCCCTGAGATCTGGTTGGATGCTCATGGATATTTACTGCAGGCTTGAGATCTGGTTTAGTGCTATTGGATTTTTAGGGTTGAGAGCTGCTTGGTTGTTATTGGATAATTACGCTTGAGATCTGGTTGGATGCGTTTGGATATTTAGGCTTAAGAGCTGATTGGGTGCTATTAGATATTTAGGCTTGAGATCTGGTTGGGTGCTATTAGATATTTAGGCTTGAGATCTGGTTGGGTGCCATTAGATATTTAGGCTTGAGATCTGGTTGGATGCTATTGGATATTTAGGCTTGAGACCTGGTTGGGTTCTATTAGATAGTTAGGCTTGAGATCTGGTTGGATGCTATTGGATATTTAGGCTTGAGATCTGGTTGGATGCTATTGGATATTTAGGCTACAGATTTGGTTGGATGCTTTTGGATATTTAAGCTTGAGATCTGGTTGGATGCTATTGGATATTTAGGCTTGAGATCTGGTTGGGTGCTATTAGATATTTAAGCTAGAGATCTGATTGGGTGCTGTTAGATATTTAGGCTTGAGATCCGGTTGGATGCTATTGGATATTTAGGCTTGAGACCTGGTTGGGGTCTATTAGATAGTTAGGCTTGAGATCTGGTTGGATGCTATTGGATATTTAGGCTTGAGATCTGGTTGGATGCTATTGGATATTTAGGCTACAGATCTGGTTGGATGCTTTTGGATATTTAAGCTTGAGATCTGGTTGGATGCTATTGGATATTTAGGCTTGAGATCTGGTTGGGTGCTATTAGATATTTAAGCTAGAGATCTGATTGGGTGCTGTTAGATATTTAGGCTTGAGATCCGGTTGGATGCTATTGGATATTTAGGCTTGAGATCTGGTTAGGTGCTATTAGATATTTAGGCTTGAGATCTGGTTGGATGCTATTAGATAGTGATGCCTTGTACACACGGTCGGACATTCCGACCACAAAATCAGTTTTTTTTTTCTGACGGATTTTGTCCTAAACTAGTGTTGCACAAAGTTGTCGGAATTTCCGATCGTCAAGAACGCGGTGACGTAAACCGAGTACGACGGGACTATAAAAGGGAAGTTCAGCACCACGTGGGGCACCCTTTGGGCTCCTTCTCTTGATCTCATGTTTATTGCGTGTTAGTAAAAGTTTGGTTAGAGACGATTTGCGCTTTTTAGACTTGTGCTTCAGATCGTTACTGCTCTACAGTTTGTGCTTGTCGGTGCGTATCTGCGTGTAGTGTGTGTAGTCAGTTCGCATTTGTTTGTCATTGCGGCCTATATTTTATATAGTACGCTTTGATTATCAGTGCTTATTGTCCGCTCATTTCTGGTTTTCAGTTCGTTGTTTCAGGCCTTGCTGTTTATCGGTGCTTTCTGTTAGTCCGTTCTGACCAGCCGACCGCTTTGAAGCCATGTTGCGTGTACGTACTCGTCGTAGAGTTTGTGCTATGCGGGGGCTTGGTGTTGGGCTTTTAGCTTTGACCCAAGCCCAGTCCATGAACAGGGCGAGGAGGAGTTCATGGAGCAAGAATTGGTAGCTCCAGCGTGACCAATTCTCGCACATGCCTTTGCTTTGTGAGATCCGGGAGAATAATCCTGATGATTTCAGGAATTATCTCAGGATGACGGACCCCGTTTTTCACCGTCTGTTGGCTTTGCTGACCCATTATATCAGCAGGCATGATACCTGCATGAGACAAGCCATCACTGCGGAGCAGAGGCTAGTCGCCACGTTGCGGTACTTGGCTACAGGAAGAAGCCTTCAGGACCTCAAGTTCTCGACAGGCATCTCCCCCCAGGCTCTGGGGATCATTATCCCAGAGACCTGTTCTGCCATCATCCAGGTCCTGCAGAAGAACTATATTAAGGTAAGATTTCTCCTTTAACATCACATTCTATATATTTAATGTTTGCTAATGATTGTATTTCTTTCATCGTTCCCTAATTACCATGATTTGAATATGCTGTAATATGCTGTGCCCCTTTGTCCTCATGGATGCTGGAAGCTATTAAAGTTCCTTTTTGATCCTTCATGCATATTTGCCTTCACTAACCTCCCCAGCATGCTATCCTGGGCCCATACACACCTATAGCCTAGTCACTTAGCAATGTATTTTGTCAGCTCCATAGTAGTGCTTTCCCCTAAACACCCCCTAAAATCTGTACAAATGTTATGTGTGTTCTTAAATTCATGCAGAGTGCCAGAGTTTTTTTTTTTTTGGTGGGCCAAACTCATTAGGAACCCCCCTCCCCCAACCGCGAAGTCAGCTGATACCAGTCCTCTATCTGCTGACTTTGCCAACCCATACACACTATACCTACCTCTTTTGTGGTCAGATTTATGGATGAATTCACCAAAGCATGTAGTGCAAGGGCCTGCCTCAATACTTTCAAATGCTACTGTTTAAAGATTTTTTATCCTATTATTATCTTGATAGGTAATAGCAGAATGTAGAAATGTGCTTCCATTTGTTCATTGTTTTTTTTTTTTCGGATTATGACACTTCTTACCTGTCCCATGGGCTGCCAATAGTGTAAGTAAGGAGGGGCTGGCCAAAGTATCACACATTATTATACATTCAGCTCTCAATGAAGTGGAGAGGGTTACCTGTTCAAAACAACCCCCCCCTAATTTTTTGCAATGGGCCATCAGATGGGGAGAGGAATCTGATAAGGGGACCTTATACTTTTGGCTTTAAATACTCATTTCCAAAAATGTTATACTGATCTTGGCCAAAATTGTTTGTGTCTAATCTGCTTGCAATGTTGATGTGCAAAATGACAATTTTTTTTTTTTGACTCCACAGTTTCCTTCAACGCCACAGGAATGGCAGACTGTGGCCTCCCACTTTGCCACCCGTTGGGACTTTCCCAATTGTGGAGGGGCAATTAATGGGAAACACGTCTGCATCATCCCACCCCCCAACTCGGGGTTCTACTATTATAATTACAAGGGGTATAATAGTATCGTGATGTTGTCGGTGGTGTCAGCTACTTACGAGTTCCTGTATGTGGACGTGGGGAAAAATGTCCGGATGTCGGATGGTGGAGTGATCGCCCAGACGGAGTTCTACTGGCATCTCCAGAGTGGCAGCTTGGGCTTGCCACCTCCAGAGGAGAATGTGGAAGGACTCACCTTCGTCTTTGTCTCGGATGAAGCGTTTGCGCTGGGGGACCATCTTTTGCGACCATTCCATATGAGGACCCTCACCCCGAACCAGAGGGTTTTTAATTACCGGCTGGCCAGAGCCAGAAGAGTGGTGGAGAACGTTTTTGGGATAATGGCCAGCCGGCTCCGCCTATTTTTGACACGATCCACATGGCGGAATATAAACTGAACCATATAGTGCTTTCCTGCTGCATTTTGCAAAAACAAAACTCATCAAACTATGTGGCTTCAGTTAGCTCTCGCAAGGTCTGAAACCAATACATGGAGTACTTTGCAGGTAGGGGGGCCATTGATATGCCAGACAATGTCTGAGAGACATTTGTTAAATAAATGTATCTTTGAAACTGCAATGATATTTGTTTTCATTTACTGCTTGGGTTTGTTTTAGGTGTTTAGGTGTTTAGGTTTTTCTTTAGAATATTTTTGGGCCTTTTTCTTCAACAGTGCAAGCCAAATTTCTTAGCAAGATTAGGTAACAGTCTCTTCTTCAGATAATATTAGTATGTTGTGTGTCTGCTACACATACCTTGTTTTTGTTGTTAATGTATGTAATGCATTACTGACAAAAATATTCCTCATTTTCAGCACCATGACAGAAATGTGTGGAGTCATGAAAATGCGTGATTGGGGAAAATGAAAAAGCACTGTGGGTGTTATTTACTAAATGCAAATCCACTATGCGCTACAAGTGCACTGCAAAAGTGCACTTGAAACTGAACTTGGAGTGCAAAGTGGATTAGCCTTTAGTAAATAACCACCATTGACACTGAAAACAACAACTTTACTACAAATCCTGCTTTTTAACATTCAAAAAGGAAGCCACACATTGTTGATGATCTAAAATTTTTTTACTCAAAGCACATTCATGTGCGTTTATCAAAGGGTTTTACAACAAACTAACATATTTGGTGTATATAACATTATTTTTGGTAACATTAATATAACTCGCCGTTTTTGAGGAAACAGGCATGCATCAAAGCATAACATACAGAACTGAGGAACTTACAAAGTTCAACTTTGAACAGTGAAGACAATATCAGACATGAGTATGTCCAAACGGTGTTGATATTGCCTTCATCACATGGGGTATCACCCCTGTAAAAGCCAAATTTGGAAGATGCACACAAATTGGGATTCAAACTGGGCATTTTCCTCCTGATCCCATGCCTAATGTCAATTATCTCCCATCATGGTGGATCAATGGACATGTTTTGTGGGTGCAACCCCTTCATCTCAGCCACTTTACTAGCAAGGAAGGGGTTGCACCCACAAAATGTGTCCATTGATCCACCATGATGGGAGATAGCACATGTTGACACACTGTGTGCATCTTCCAAATTTGGCTTTGGTTAAAATATAAAACTGTTTTTTAAAAGATAAAATCGATGCTAGCTAGTTTCGTGTGTTTCAGATTCTCCCTAAAACATCAATGATGTTCTTCATTTTTTGTTGAACATCATTGATGTTTTTCTTGAGATTCTCTAAATTGCGATTGCACACCATTATCTCCCCGATGAGGATCTGGGCACTTTCACTGGTAAAATGTGATTCTTCTTCCAGAACATCCACATCACCTAAAAATGAACAAACACACACCATGTATTAATAAATATGCAGGCATCCATCTATTACCTGAAGCTGTGGTCTCAAACACTCACCTGTTGTGGTGACAATTTCGCCAATTTCAACAACCCCTCCTTCCTCCTCCTCCTCTGCTTCTGGTTTTGGTATTTTCCCTTTTTTGGGAGGTGTGGGGTCCTTGGTGTCCTCAGATGTTCTGGTGACCTCAGACGTTCCGCATCTTCTCTCCCCTATGAGAATGAAAAAAAGGTATACTTAGCACACTGATATTTGAGGGCACAAATAGGAATATGAAACATTGCTTGGAAGTGTCATACAATTTTTTTTTGTTCAAAGCTGAAAACATTATTTTTGAGACTTTCTAAAGCTGGAATACTTACCTGTTTTGTGCAAGTTTCACAGATGGAGACACCCCTATAGTATCCACTGGAGCACGTGTGTGGGACACCCTAATAATAAGGGTGTTCTGGTGTCCCAGCACTAGTGCTCCTGCGTCCAGATGTGAAAACAGCTGCTGAGTGTCCTCTCCTTTACACTGAATCAAGTTTGCATTTCATTCTAGTTACAGACACATCTAGACAAACTTCCTTTGACTAGGACTAGGCCTGAACAAATGTAGTTAACTGCAACTTCACAAAACATTGTATTTGAAGTGGGCGAACGAACGATGTTTACTACGAACGATTGAACCCATGAACATGAAAGTGGCCATATTAAACTGTACAACAGTAAAGAAAAAGACATGGACCAGTATGCAAGCAATAATAATAATATGAACACATGACAACTACTTACTTTTTAGAAGAACTCGCTTGATCTTTCTGTACTGATCGTGCTCCCTCAGTTTCAGGTCTGACCAGCGTTTCCTTGGATCCTCGTACCCCAAAATTCTTCTGCAGACTCTTCACAACTTTAGTCATGATCTTGGCCTTTCAGATATTTGGGTTTGGGTAAGGCCCATACTTCACGTCATAGTCGTTCCTCTTCAATATGTCCACCATCTCCAACATCTCTACAAAAGCCATATTTGAGGCCTTAAATCTTCTCCTTCGCGATCGGGACGTTTCTGCCTCCGGGCTTTCCTCATCCTCCTCGTTAGTGGAATTCTCATGCACCTGTTGTCTCTCCGCCATGTGCTCTAACCACTGCGCCGAAAGAGAAGGGACGGGGAATAGACTAGAAAGAACGTCAGGGGCGGACGGAGTTTCACGCATGCGCATTGTATATAAAACGTAACACGCGTGCATCGTACGTACGATCTGTAAGCCGAGGAAGGAGTAGCGAAAGCGCAGATCGCTCGAAAGAAGGTACAATTTTAACTTGGTACATCACTGGCCTATACTGCTTCTAGATTGAGGCTTATATTGGGACAAGATTAGAAGAGTTTAGCCTGACATTAGGGTTTGTCTTGCAGAGAATATGGATCCATTCAAGGACACCGAATTTATACCGCTATTTATTGATATGTTCAGGGAGCTGCCTGAACTACAAAACTAAAACTATGTCCCATTTTCATACACAGGAAGACCACAGCCGGGAGGAGGCTGTGGCAAGTGGCAGCCAGGAGGTGGCAGGGGTAAGTGGCAGCCAGGAGGTGGCAGGGGTAAGTGGCAGCCAGGAGGTCGACCATCGCCCTCCTCCTACTTGACACACAAGATAACAAAAAAAAAAAGGAGATCTTGAATAAAAAAATAAATAAAATAAAATAAAAATAATAAAAAACATAAAACTAAAATAATTATTTAGGAGATCTGACGAATAAAAATATTCTATTCATGAAATCAGGAGAAAGAATAAAGAAAGAAGTTTGTGAGAAGTCTGTGTGAATATGAGCAGCAAAACAACTTCATTCTTCTAGCATTATAAAGAAAAAGAGAATGCGCTTCATTAAACAATTTTTAACATTGCAGCATAACGAAGGTGCTATATCCATTACGAACGCTAGTTTTACCAGACGGAGCGATTCCGTCTCATACCGTATATACTAGAGTATAAGCCGACCCGAATATAAGCCGAGGCACCTAATTTTACCACAAAAAAACTGGGAAAACTTATTGACTCGAGTATAAACCTAGGGTGAGAAATGCACAGCTACTGTAAGTGGAAAAGAGGGTCAACAATGCCCATTTAGAGCCTCACTGTGCCCATTTGCAACCATAGGTCCCCCAAACTTCATTCTTGGTAGTTAAGGGTTCCTAGATGCCCAATAGCTGCAGCCAAAATTTGGGGTCTCTGGACCCAAAGGGTCCCGAAATGACATTGCTGCAGATGGACACAGTTGACCGACTTTGGGGCCCTGTATCTCGGGGCCACTTAGTGCTAGGAACCCCAAATGGATATGTTGTAGTGCTGGTTCCACTGGGTTTGCACACCAAATTTGGGGTTCCTAGTACTAAGTGGCCCCGAGACACAGGGCCCCAAAGTCGGGTTGGAAAATGTCATTCTCTGCTGCAGAAAAGTGCTTGACTCGAGTATAAGCCGAGGGGGGCACTTTCAGCACAAAAAAATGTGCTGAAAAACTCGGCTTACAGTGGTCATTTCCTGTTCCTTTGCATGTTTGTCACACTTAAGTGTTTCGGAACATCAACCAATTTAAACAATAGTCAAGGACAACACAAGTAAACACAAAATGCAATTTATAAAAGAAGGTGTTTATTATTAAAGGTGAAAAAAAATCCAAACCATCATGGCCCTGTGTGAAAAAGTGATTGCCCCCCTTGTTAAAACATACTATAACTGTGGTTGTCCACACCTGAGTTCAATTTCTCTAGCCACACCCAGGCCTGATTATTGCCACACCTGTTCACAATCAAGGCATCACTTAAATAGGAGCTGCTTGACACAGTAAGGTCCACCAGAAGATCCTTAAAAGCTACACATCATGCCGAGACCCAAAGAAATTCAGGAACAATTGAGAAAGAAAGTAATTGAGATCTATCAGTCTGGAAAGGGTTATAAAGCCATTTCCAAAGCTTTGGGAATCCAGCAAACCACAGTGAGAGCCATTATCCACAAATGGCGAAGACATGGAACAGTGGTGAACCTTCCCAGGAGTGGCCGGCCGCCCAAAATTACCCCAAGAGCGCAGCGACGACTCATCCAAGAGGTCACAAAAGACCCCACAACAACGTCCAAGGAACTGCAGGCCTCACTTGCCTCAGTTAAGGTCAGCGTTCATGCCTCCACCATCAGGAAAAGACTGGGCAAAAATGGCCTGCATGGCAGAGTTCCAAGGAGAAAACCACTGCTGAGCAAAAAGAACATCAAAGCTCGTCTCAATTTCTCCACAACACATCTTGATGATCCCCAAGACTTTTGGGACAACATTCTGTGGACCGATGAGACAAAAGTGGAACTCTTTGGAAGGTGTGTGTCCAAGTATATCTGGCGTAGAAGGAACACTGCATTTCAGAAAAAGAACATTATACCAACAGTAAAATATGGTGGTGGTAGTGTGATGGTCTGGGGCTGTTTTGCTGCTTCAGGACCTGGAAGACTTGCCGTGATAAAAGGAACTATGAATTCTGCTGTCTACCAAGAGATCCTGAAGGAGAATGTCCGACCATCTGTTCGTGTACTCAAGCTGAAACGAACTTGGGTTCTGCAGCAGGACAATGATCCTAAACACACCAGCAAGTCCACCACCGAATGGCTGAAGAAAAACAAAATTAAGACTTTGGAGTGGCCTAGCCAAAGTCCTGACCTGAATCCTATTGAGATGTTATGGTATGACCTTAAAAAGGCCGTTCATGCTCGAAAACCCTCTAATGTAACTGAATTAGGACAATTCTGCAAAGATTAGTGGGCCAAAATTCCTCCAGGACGCTGTAAAAGCCTCATTGCACGTTATCGCAAACGCTTGGTTGCAGTTGTTGCTGCTAAGGGTGGCCCAACCAGTTATTAGGTTTAGGGGGCAATCACTTTTTCACACAGGGCCATGATGGTTTGGATTTTTTTTCACCTTTAATAATAAACACCTTCATTTACAAATTGCATTTTGTGTTTACTTGTGTTGTCCTTGACTATTGTTTAAATTGGTTTGATGTTCCGAAACACTTAAGTGTGACAAACATGCAAAGGAACAGGAAATGAGGAAGGGGGCAAACACTTTTTCACACCACTGTATACTCGAGTATATACAGTAATTTATTCTGAGCATGCGTGGCAATTTGTGCGTCGGACTAGGCTACTACACGATCGGAATTTACGCGATCGGATTTTGTTGTCGGAAAATTTGAGATCCAGCTCTCAAACTTTGTGCATCGAAAATTCCGATGGAAAAAGTCAGATGGAGCCCACACACAGTCGGATTTTCTGACAACATGATCCGATCGCACATTTTCCATCGGAAAATCCGTCCGTGTGTACGGGGTATAAGGGTGAAGGACAAGGATAGAGGGTGCTGGGTAGGAACGAATGGCCAGGTTTAAGCTTGGTGTTCCAAGCTTTACTTGCATTACATAGAGAAACACACAGACCTAGTGATAAGTGAAAAAAATAAGGTATGTAATGAAAATGGAAAGGCTTTAATGAAAAATTGAATTAGCATGTCGATATAGGAACCAGGACAAGGCAAAATATATGCAGACAGAACTTTAAGGAGCAGAACACCGTCACTCTCTGCACTGGCTCCCTCTACTGTCTCCCCGGAGTGGCGCCTTTTTTTTTTTTTTTTTTTAGACAGAGTGTTTTGATGAGTGTACAGCCGTCGTTTTTCTGTTCACTTTCTTCTAATCCTCTTCACCTCCCCTCCAGAAGGTGAGCGTGCAGCTGGTTCCTCTGCGGTGACAGATGTGAAAGGCAGTTAAACCTCATCCCTTAAAACCGCGGAGACAACAAGAAGGAGCTGCAGCCGGTCGCCTCCGCTCTGCGCTGGAGACGAACAATCTTTCGCACGGGGAAAGTCGCTGCGGTTTCAGAAAGCAATACAAAAAAATAAAAAAATATATAGCAAAGTTACTAAAAGAGAGAGAGAGAAAAAAAGAATATGAAAATAAAAAAAAAGAGAGTTTTTCTGTGGGGGGGGAAAAATACAGAACGCCAGACGAGCGGCTAAATATACATTTATTTAAAGCGCTTTATCTGCTGTGGGATTTGCCAGTCTTGTGATCCAGCCACCCCATGAAGACAGCATGACCAGGTCTCCCTGACCTCCGCAGTAGTTAAGAAATACAGCTGGGTCAAGCCCCTCCCCTTCTCCACCAGTCTTCTGATTGGACATTGAAGAAGCAGGGGGACACTGATGAAGCCATCACTCTGATCACTCCTTCAGCGGTTACACTGACAACACTGCTAAATGCTAAAAATAAAGCCTATCTGGATCACGGTGCTGCCCCTACATGTGCAGGAAGCTAATATAAAGGCAAATGGAGTTGCCCCAAGAAGTCTGCTGCTTTTCACCAGTCACGTGGCAGCCGTCACGTCACCACGTTCAATGCAGGACCATCAGGCATTGAGGGCCCGCCCACATTCCACAAGGAACGGAATGCAGGGGTGGGGTAGCTGTCAGTATTTATTTTTTGCTGCAAACCCGCAGATGGGCTTTTTGCAAATACTGATTGCTTATCACCGTGATTTTTTTTTTTTTTCCCTTTGCATTTAAAAGAACCGATCATACAAGAATATGAATTTTCATAATTATTGATGATTGTACAGGCTTACTTAGAAAAGGTGGTTTATATGTACCACTTTTGGTTGAAGCATCGACCAAAAGTTTTTTTGGTTGCAGATGAGGGGTCAAGGGTCAGACTTTTTGTGTCCCCATTTCAGAGATTTCCCCTCACTTTCTGTCCCAAAAACACAACAGGAAGTGAAACTTTAAAAACCTGTTGTTACAGGAACAGGTGCCCCCATTGGGAGATTTCCACTCTATTTCTGTTCTGGTGACAACAATAAATTATTTTTCCTCTCATTTAATGCATAGGTGCCAACTGTCCTGGATTGGCTGAGACAGTCCCGTATCTTAGACCTCTGCTTCAAGGATGCTGCATCCTGGGCTCCTGGATTGGCTGGGACACTCCCGTGTCGTAGACCTCTGCTTCAACGATGCTGCGTGCTGGGCTCCTGGGTTTGCTGGGACAGTCCCGTATCTTAGACCTCTGCTTCAACGATGCTGCGTGCTGGGCTCCTGGGTTTGCTGGGACAGTCCCGTATCTTAGACCTCTGCTTCAAGGATGCTGCATCCTGGGCTCTTGGATTGGCTGGGACAGTAGCGTGTCCTAGACCTCTGCTTAGACCTCTGCTTCAACGATGCTGCATCCTGGGCTGGGCTCCTGGATTGGCTGGGACAGTCCCGTATCTTAGACCTCTGCTTCAACGATGCTGCATCCTGGGCTCCTGGTTGGCTGGGACAGTCCTGTATCTTAGACCTCTGCTTCAACGATGCTGCGTCCTGGGCTCCTGGATTGGCTGGGACAGTCCCGTGTCCTAGACCACTGCTTCAACGATGCTGCATCCTGGGCTGGCTGGGACAGTCCCGTGTCCTAGACCTCTGCTTCAACGATGCTGCATTCTGGGCTCCTGGGTTTGCTGGGACAGTCCCGTGTCTTAGACCTCTGCTTCAACGATGCTGCATCCTGGGCTCCTGGATTGGCTGGGACAGTCCCGTGTCCTAGACCTCTGCTTCAACAATGCTGCATTCTTGGCTCCTGGATTGGCAGGGACAGTCCCGTATCTTAGACCTCTGTTTCAAGGATGCTGCGTCCTGGGCTCCTGGTTGGCTGGGACAGTCCCGTATCTTAGACCTCTGCTTCAACGATGCTGCGTCCTGGGCTGGCTGGGACAGTCCCGTATCTTAGACTTCTGCTTCAACAATGCTGCTTCCTGGGCTCCTGGATTGGCTGGGACAGTCCCGTATCTTAGACCTCTGCTTCAACGATGCTGCGTCCTGGGCTGTGTCCCGGGATCACAGCATCACTCTTTTTTAAGTTACTGCATCTCAAAAAAAGAGTTTTACTTTGGGGATAGTTGCTGCAAGCGGGTGGTTACTGCATATTTAGGAGCGGGACTACAGCAAAAAGTGGGTGTGGCCTTGGCGCAAGCAAAGATGCTGTGTCAGAGGCTGTGTCCTGGAATCACAACATCACTCTTATTTGATTTACTTCATACGCAGTAACTCAAAAGGGTTTTAACTTACACTAAAGGCCCGTACACACGATCAGACTTTTTGACAACCAATATGCAAATTAGCTGATTTGGACCAACATCCGACCGTGTGTACGCTCCATCGGACCAACTTTTTCCAGGTTTCATCTGACTTTTGTTGGCTGTGCGAACGGACCAACTTTCTGCCAACGAAAGTCAGATGGACCAAAGTCCAAACGTGTGTACACAAAACCATCGGACTTTTGTCCAAAGTACAAACACGCATGCTTAGAACCAATGCAAAAGATCAGACAACAATATAGAAGTTGACCAAAGGTGGCACTGGAGTATTCGAACGTTCTCTTTTGAAGTGTCGTCAGTACATTGAAACGTCACTACGTTCGTGTTTGTTGCCTAAAAAGTCCGACCGTGTGTATGCAATACCAACTTGGGGCCAATGCCCTTTGTACAAAAATCCACGGGAAAGTTGGTCCGCGGTCCGATCGTGTGTATGAGGCTTTACACTCACTACTTTACATTGTAGCAAAGTGTCATTTCTTCAGTGTTGGCACATGAAAAGATATAATAAAATATTTACAAAAATGTGAGGGGTGTACTCACTTTTGTGAGATACTGTGTGTATATATATATATATATATATATATATATATATATTATATATATTTATGTTAATTTCTTGGTTTTGACCATAAAACAAATCTATAAAGCCACTATACATTCCCTATAGGCACTCTACTGACTATAAGGTGTATACAATAAATAACTCCAATTCCTTTACGCTGCAAATAAAGCAAGCCTTTCTAAGTTGCCCGAGTAGACCAATATGCCAACCCCACCCCCAGCAGGGACGAGGCAATAATGGGTTAATCCATCAGCTGCCACCAGATGCCATCACCTTCTTCAAGCACTTCTCACTTTCTGAGCGCTCCAGGAAAGGGCGTCTGTTCTGCCATCTTGTTGCTCATCTCCAAAGCAACAGAAGGCGTGAGCCACGGGAGAGTCACAAAATATCCTTCTCATCTCTGCCTTGTGGGTGGTTTATAACATGATGGGCAACCTGCAAGGTGACCTGTCACATGCTAATAGTTTTTTTCCTGAAATGGTACATGGCATTTTCAAGGTCTTGAATCTTCTTCTTTAATTGGCAAACAATCAATGATAAATCCACAATAAGCAAATAGCTCGCAGTAATAGCTCTTCTCTTCTCTTTCGGACCCATAGCTCGTCACATCGGTCTTTTGGCTAAGATCAAGTGTAGGATCGGTCCTTATAAGTTTTCGGGAGGGAGATTGCCAGTTTGTCTTGTTGAGTGGGGGGCACTGGTTAGTATCCCTTCTGATGGAATTACTGTAGGTATGGAATGGTGAGGGTGGTGGGAGGTCCTTTCCGCTCTCGGGATGATTCTGGCCTGGTGCACCAGCCTTGTACCCAGTTGTAGGCAAGGCTCTCCCTAAGCTTTCTAAGTTCTGACGCCTTTCTGGTAGGGACGGGCTGTGAAAGAAGCCCACGGTGTATAATTCTCATGGTGGGGGAGCTCATCTTGGTTTTTGGCACCATGGTCACTGCACCCGTATACATGCTTTTTTTGCACCTGCCTCTAGGGCCGGGCCTCTTGGCTAGGACCATAGTAACTTTTTATTCCCGTCCGGAAGGCACGTGATGGTTTTGCACTTATCCACTTCGCATTTCCCTTTTTTTTGGTGTTGTTTGCCGCGGCACTTTTTTGCACAGCAAGGTTGCATTTTATCACTCTTGATTAGTAGGGTGTAGGTCCTCAGGCCTGCCTTGAAAGTCTTGGGAGGGAGGGCATGTGGCCTTTTGGTCAGGTTCTCCTCCTCTCATGGGGTCTCCCTTGGGGGGGGGGGGGGGGCCCACATAGTACTTGAGTTAGCCTGTTTCGGCAGGCCTCCTGAAGAAAAGGTTCTGCCTGGTTTCGGCCAGTTGGACCAGTGAGTACCCCAGTCCCTTTTAGGAGCCTTGCACTCCGGGGGGATCAGGGCTAGGGTTCTTTCTCTTCAGGGGAGGACCATGTGTACACCCTGTGCACACTTTTGTGTGCTTGTGTTTTTTTTTATGCAGCGGGTGTGAAGTTTTGTGAGTGTGTTTAACTACACCGCAGGACTTAAAAATAAAAGATGCAATAGGTCCTACTTTTTATCAGTGCACTCCAATGGTGTGAACTGAAACAATAGGATAAAAGGCAAACTGCCTTGTTTATGTGTTGAGACCACATTGAACAATGCTGGCCAACAGGGTTAGTATAATCGAGCCATTAAAGGTTCAGTCCCACCCAAAAGCAATGTTTTGATTACAGGTGGAGCCTGGTGGGGCTGGGTCGGCCCTTTGGGTTCTTATAAGTCTTTAATGGCTCGACAGTGAGATCTCCCTGCCATTATACCCAATTCTATTCCTGTCCACCTGGAAGCTAAGGGTGTTTGCTGACATTGTTGAAGGTACTTAGATGTATCTAACCGGGACAAGCTGAGCTTCTGAAGATGCCCAGTGGGAGGGGCGAAACGTGTCAAGCTGAGGAGACCTAGTGGCGGTTGTTTGCATGCCAAGGCGGTGTTTTTATTACACAATTTTAAACGTTTTGATGTAAGTGGAATGATTTGGTATTTTTATGAATAAAATTAGCAGTATTACACTATATATCATTTTCTCTTCATTGCCATACGGCCTAGTGACTCACTTGAAGGACACACTTAAATTTGGAAACATGCTTACAGTGTTGCTGGGTCGGCTTAAAGGTTCTGACACTGTTTAGCTGTACATTGATCTGGATCTGGAGAGTCTGCAAGTGATCTGCACCAGTATCTGAGCCCCCTAACCAGGGCCGGTGCTACCACTAGGCAAACTAGGTGGCCGCCTAGGGCGCCCTGCTGCCTAGGGCGCTCGGCCACTGGTTTTCCTACGCTCTTCTCTCTGCCGCAAGCAACTACGTCTCAGCATCAGCAGGCAGCCGCCGCTCCGTTCACACATAGTTTCAGAGGCGCAGCAGTGGTGGAGGACTGTGTCGGTTTCCCGACTCCCACAGCAAGCAAACATTCATTGATGGGCACTGGTAGGCTGCATTGAAGGGTGCTGGTGAGGCTACATTTGATGGGTGCTGGTGAGGCTACATTTTATGGGTTCTGGTGAGGCTGCATTTGATGGGCGCTGGTGAGGCTACATTTTATGGGTTCTGGTGAGGCTATATTTGATGGGCGCTGGTGAGGCTACATTTGATGGGTTCTGGTGAGGCTATATTTGATGGGCGCTGGTGAGGCTAAATTTGATGGGCGCTGGTGAGGCTACATTTGATGGGTTCTGATGAGGCTGTATTTGATGGGCGCTGGTGAGGCTGCATTTGATGGGCGCTGGTGAGGCTACATTTAATGGGTGCTGGTGAGGCTGCATTTGATGGGCGCTTTATTAAAAAGGTGGGATTTACATGGGCAGGGAAAAGGGGGCGGGATCAGCCAGGGGGGGGGGGCAGCAAAATGAGGTTTCGCCTAGGGTGTCAAAAATCCTTGCACCAGCCCTGCCCCTAACCCTCACCTCATTAACCATTCTGCAATAAAACTTTAAAATGACTGGCGCTCAATATCCTTTCTCGGCCCCCACATTTTAGCCATGGACTCAGTCCTAGGTTTAAATGCTAGCCCACCCCTGCCTCTAGAGGTGCTATCCTGCCTTTGGGGTGTCAGAGGGGTGCTACAACTACTTTATTTGCCAAAGAATGTCATGCCAGGTTCTCCGACATTCCACTACAGCAAAGCAAAGTGGTGCGGGTGTTGGTGGCACAAACATGGCAGCACAAAGCAAACTAGCACTACACACGTCCTAGGGTGACAACGCTGGAACTGACTGTCAGCGTCTTCACCCTAAGACAGGAAATCCCTCACTGGCAGGATGAATGGGTCAAGATAGATCAACAGGTCAAATGGAAGCCTTCAGAGAAAAAGGTTCCTCAACACCACCATCAATGGAGTGTCGCTGACAGGATTTCTTATGAGGGCATTACCGTCAACACTGGGAACTGAAAAAGTTAGGCAGCAGATGGTGCCCGATGAATGCCAGGATGAACATAATAAATGCCATACAGCAGGCAGGCCAGTGTTACTGCCCAATCATGGTTGGAATTTCCAACCTCTGTCCCTCAACTATGGCCAGCCTTTGCCACAAAAGCCAAAACATTTTTTGGAAATCCATCTTTTCATCCTGCTGGCAGCAAAGCAGTTAAAGCTTATACCTTGTGGGTCCGTTACACCCCTTGTAGGCAAACACCGGGCCTCACCTTACCTGAGGCCTGTACATACAGAGGAATGGGAGAGGCACGCAGATAACCCCCAACAAGGACAAAAACATCCCTCATAAATGAGACAGCTTGAATGGGACCAGCGGACGTGGAGTGAAAGGCCTTATCAGGGCATGGCCCTTCACTTACCTCAACACCGTCAAAAACAGCGGATCCCCACCCATGGCTGAAACTGCAGCCGTCATCCCTATATCCGCTCATCGGGATCAGAAAACAAATATGAGGTAGAGGACAGACGTGTAGGTCACCTGAAAGAAAAGAAAAAAAATGTTGTTTCTCGCCTTTTATACCTCATTGCTATGGGAGACCCGTAAACAAAACTTTAGTACTGTGTAGATTCAAGCTGAACTCCGGCCTTCCCTTGTACAATTGTACCAGCTCCTCTACTGACCTGAAATAGCTTACTCTGATTTCACTGCACACTGTGAGCTTCTCACTGTGTGCATTAGACGCTGCAGCAAGTCAGACAACGCCTGCCTCTTTCTGGCTGGAGGATGTCCAGCATCCTCTAGTATAGTCTTTCTTAACCAAGGTTTTGTGAAAACCTAGGGTTCCTGCAAAAGTTGCTAGGGGTTCCTAGAGCAATGACTCTCAAATAGGTAACCACTGAGTCGAATGATCTTTTAAGTTATCTGTATGGAGAGCATTCTTCTCACTGACCACCAATGTAGGGAACATTCTTCCCACTGATCACCAATGTAAGGAACATTCTTCTCACTGATCACCAATGTAAGGAACATTCTTCCCACTGATCACAAATGTAAGGAACATTCTTCTCACTGATCACCAATGTAAGGAACATTCTTCTCACTGACCACCAATGTAAGGAACATTCTTCTCACTGATCACCAATGTAAGGAACATTCTTCTCACTGACCACCAATGTAAGGAACATTCTTCTCACTGACCACCAATGTGAGGAACATTCTTCTCACTGATCACCAATGTAAGGAACTTTCTTCCCACTGACCACCAAAATAAGGAACATTCTTCTCACTGATCACCAATGTAATAAACATTCTTCATATAAGAAACATTCTTCCCACTGATCACCAATGTAAGGGACATTCTTCTCACTGACCACCAAGAACATTCTTCTCACTTACCACCAATGTAAGGAACATTCTTCCCACTGACCACCAATGTAAGGAACATTCTTCTCACTGATCACCAATGTAAGGAACATTCTTCTCACTGATCACCAATGTAAGGAACATTCTTCTCACTGATCACCAATGTAAGGAACATTCTTCTCACTGATCACCAATGTAAGGAACATTCTTCCCACTGACCACCAATGTAAGGGACATTCTTCTCACTGATCACCAATGTAAGGAACATTCTTCCCACTGATCACCAATGTAAGGAACATTCTTCCCACTGATCACCAATGTAAGGAACATTCTTCTTACTGATCACCAATGTAAGGAACATTCTTCTCACTGATCACCAATGTAAGGAACATTCTTCCCACTGATCACCAATGTAAGGAACATTCTTCTTACTGATCACCAATGTAAGGAACATTCTTCCCACTGATCACCAATGTAATAAACATTCTTCATATAAGAAACATTCTTCCCACTGACCACCAATGTAATAAACATTCTTCATATAAGAAACATTCTTCCCACTGACCACCAATGTAATAAACATTCTTCATATAAGAAACATTCTTCCCACTGATCACCAATGTAAGGAACATTCTTCTCACTGATCACCAATGTAATAAACATTCTTCATATAAGAAACATTCTTCCCACTGATCACCAATGTAAGGGACATTCTTCTCACTGACCACCAAGAACATTCTTCTCACTTACCACCAATGTAAGGAACATTCTTCCCACTGACCACCAATGTAAGGAACATTCTTCTCACTGATCACCAATGTAAGGAACATTCTTCTCACTGATCACCAATGTAAGGAACATTCTTCTCACTGATCACCAATGTAAGGAACATTCTTCTCACTGACCACCAATGTAATAAACATTCTTCTTATAAGAAACATTCTTCCCACTGACCACCAATGTAAGGGACATTCTTCTCACTGATCACCAATGTAAGGGACATTCTTCCCACTGATCACCAATGTAAGGAACATTCTTCCCACTGATCACCAATGTAAGGAACATTCTTCCCACTGATCACCAATGTAAGGAACATTCTTCTTACTGATCACCAATGTAAGGAACATTCTTCTCACTGATCACCAATGTATGGAACATTCTTCCCACTGATCACCAATGTAAGGAACATTCTTCCCACTGATCACCAATGTAATAAACATTCTTCATATAAGAAACATTCTTCCCACTGACCACCAATGTAATAAACATTCTTCATATAAGAAACATTCTTCCCACTGACCACCAATGTAAGGAACATTCTTCTCACTGATCACCAATGTAATAAACATTCTTCATATAAAAAACATTCTTCCCACTGATCACCAATGTAAGGGACATTCTTCTCACTGATCACCAAGAACATTCTTCTCACTGACCACCAATGTAAGGAACATTCTTTCCACTGATCACCAATGTAATAAACATTCTTCATATAAGAAACATTCTTCCCACTGACCACCAATGTAAGGGACATTCTTCTCACTGATCACCAATGTAAGGAACATTCTTCTCACTGATAACCAATGTAAGGAACATTCTTCTCACTGATCACCAATGTAAGGAACTTTCTTCCCACTGACCACCAAAATAAGGAACATTCTTCCCACTGAGCACCAATGTAAGGAACATTCTTCTCACCGTAAGGGACATTCTTCCCACTGATCACTAATGGTAAACAGGATAGAAAATATTTCTGGTCTTTGGATCCTGTTAGTTTCAATATGCTCAGAGTAGGTTGGATCTAATCGAATCACTGGCTCTTTCATAGATGACTCTTTCCATATCCTTATAGGTATCCTTTTTTATCCTTATTATCTAGTTTTGATCACAGAAAGCTACAGGTGGAGCCATCTTTTCTAGTCCTGAAGGAGGGTGTTTACAGAGATGACTTGTACAATGAAAAGGTCTGAGGAGTGTGCTAACAGGGTGTTGAAGTGTTTTATGTTTGTTCAGTTTGTATCAGTATTTCCAGATGACCATGTTTTACATTCTGATAACCAACATATTATTGCACATACAAAATCACCATTTGATTTAGCGGCTAAATTGCAGGGGATTGGAAAAAGACATCTGTGTCTTTTACCCATACTAAATGGAGCACCCTCTAGTGTGCAACTAGTGTAGGTAAATTTATTTGGTTGACTTGTGGTAGTTGTGTGAGTCTGTAATTGGGTTGGGTTACTCCAGGTCAGGCTGGATGGCTCTACAGGGCAAGTCTCTGGTACCTCCCCCTATTTTTAGAAGCTTGGAGAAGCTTCTGGACGTTAGTGGGCAGAGGCCAGGAAGTCCTGATCTGCATACTTGAGGGAATCTGGCCAATCCCCAGGCAGAAGGCAGTGGCAGAGTGACTGGAAAAAGCCGTCTGTGTCTTTTATCCATACTAAATGTAGCACCCTCTAGGGTGCAACTAGTGTAGGTAAATTTATTTGGTTGACTCATGGTAGTTGTGTGAGTCTGTAATTGGGTTGGGTTACTCCAGGTCAGGCTGGATGGCTCTACAGGGCAGGTCTCTGGTACCTCCCCCTGGTTTTAGAAGCTTGGAAAAGCTTCTGGACGTTAGTGGGCGGAGGCCAGGAAGTCCTGATCTGCATACTTGAGAGAATCTGGCCAATCCCCAGGCAGAAGGCAGTGGCAGAGTGACTGGATCAGCCCTTAAAGTATAAGTAAACCCCCCTATTGTTTTCAGCCGAGGAAGCTTCCACCTTTGCCTCTGTTTAATATACAACTGCCATGATGCTGTGCATGTGATCAGTTATGACACCAGCCATTGGATGTGCTGGAAATGAAACCGTTTTTTGAAACTGGTAAATGGATGGGTTTACTTCCGCTTTAAACATTGTCAAGCCTGGCCAGCAGGGTAGTTGGGTGGAACATGGAGTGCTGAGGTTGCTGTCATGAGGCCTGGGAGGGGACCTCAAAGCTGGGGGCTCTGCCTCTAGGAAAGGAAGGGGAGGAATCCTAAGAGAGGGATCTACATTACATTTGGTGGGTCTTGTGCAGAAGACATCTGGGCTGGCATGGGTAGATCTGGACAGTAGGAGGCCTGAACAGAAGTCTTGCCCAGTTCAGCGGGAGCAAGGACATCGTGAGTACCTCAGCACACCCAGGGGCATACAAGGGGAGAGACTGACAGACATAGCATACTTTCCAGGGACAGCGCTGAGCTAACTCCAATGCCCTTGCCCTGGGGCATTCTTCAGTGAAGCCAGGTGGGCTGGTAGTCAAGGCTGGTAGTATCTGCAAGTGTCAGAACTGTGTGAGGTTCTACTGAGGAGACACAATACTCCCGTATACAGTTTGCAACTTTGTGCTAATTTACTAAGAAGACTGAAAGCTCCTGGTTCGTAAAGGACCTTGCCACTGATCCATAGAGACTGTGATTATTCCGGAGGGAGTACAGTCCAGGATCTTAATTTTTTGTGTACATAGAGAAGGAAGTTGTTCTCCTCTGATGTTTCTTCAAGTCAAGTTGGGCATCCTATAATTCCTATACCCTATCCAAGTTGTTTCCCCAATAAAACAACAAAAACAAGCCCATGCGTGTAGCCTGGCTGTACAGGAAGCTGTGCAGGAATAGGGTGACCAGAAATCCAGTGGCTTCTGCGGGGGTAGCGCTACATTAACATAACGTTTTTAGAAGAGTTATAGCAAGCATGCTGAATGACAGGGTCAAACATTTTAAAAAACGTGGTCTCCTTGGGCTTCGTATATGCACATCTCATTAGAGGACTGATTGTTGTACCCTTTCAGTCTTGGGACACCATGGGTCTCTTTCTTTATCCTTTTTCTTTTCTTCCTTGGTTTCCTCTCTCTCCTCTTTGTCTTTTACTTATATTGCCTCCTGTCTCTGAGGTACTTTTTCTGTTGGTTTGCACTGTATAAGGCGAGGGTCTCTTTGCTCCTGCAGTCTCTGTTTATTTAGATGATCTGGTGACTTCTTTTTTGGTTTTGACATGTTATGTTCTGATTGGTGGTACTTCATCACTGCTGCCAAGAGACTTTGATTTCATTGTTTACCATTTTTGGATATGGTTGTTTCTTTAGTTTTTGAATCTGTACTGTTTATAAAAAATTGCGATAAACAGATGGAACGAAAAAAATCACCATTTGATAAAGACTAAACATGATATAAATCAGATGCCTATATCGCTTAGGAGAGTTAATATGACCAATTTGCATGCTGTACGTTATAGCATGGGCCTGCTTGGTATCAAACTAATCAGGACTTACATATACATTCAGGTAAAAGGTATAAGAAATATATGTGATTGTTATCAATGGAATTTTTATCATAACCAGCATTATAGGTTGTGTGTAGGCGTTTGAGAGCTTGGTTAAATGAAAAGGGCAGTTTCAGGTCAAGTAGAGATAGCCTCATCAATGGCCAATTCTAACCAGAATACAGCCTTTTGAGAATTTATGGCATTGCAATTTTACAACAGCTAATAGCAGCCTTGGCTTAAGAGATATCCTACTAATGGGTTAATGACCTAGGCCTGTGTCCTGTCTAAGTTGACTGTGATTGTGCCCAGGGGTAGGGTATGGGACTAGGGAAAACAATTACTTTGATGCCTTCAAAATGAACCTGGATTGGAAAATTATAGATGGATGTGACCTCCATGATTAAGCCCCGGGGGCGGGGGGATATACATCGGGGAGGCATGGCCTGGATGAAATCAGGCTGAAGCCCTCTTGTCGATTCTCCTTTTGGGCCAGGTTGGTGTGCAGTGGTGTTTCCTGGCCATACCTCACGTCAGCACACAATGTGTTAACGCCTCATCTGGCACCCACATGACCACCTTTTCCTAGCTGAATCAAAGACAGTCCCTCCCCCACTGACGTGTTCTTTTTTTTTTGGTCTGCTCCAGGCTACCTGTGGATTGCAGTGGTAAGTACTTTGTTTGCTGCAAGGATATCCCCCCTACCGCACCTCCCCTCCATGTTCAGCCTCTCATGGAATTGGAAGACCCAGAATGTTGGACGGTAAAACCTTCTGAAACTGGGTACCCCTTGTGCCGGGTCGCGGGCAAAGTTGCTTAGATAGTACAAATATTTTACAGGTGTGGTATTAGTAAGCTCTGCAATGTCACCGTTGGGGTTTTCCTGTCTTGTATAGGCAGCATGCCGCTCTCCTGGCTTTGTCTTCAGTCTGAGAGCGGCGGTGGATGATGTCACAGAGGGCAGGGAGATGGGCGGCGCGGGGTATCGACCACCAGCCACCAAGCAGCAGCTTAAACAGTCTTAGAACCTCCGGACAGTAGAGGTGTAAAGTTCTGACTTAATACTTGTATGCATCTATAACTGGCCTCTGAGCGAAGTCAGTTCTAATCTGTTATTTAACACCATGTTGTATGTCGGTTTGATGCAATGTTTTATCCAAATAGAATGCATATGGACTCTGTAATGTCAAATATATTCCACACAAAGTTTTTTATTTGAGATAAAAATAAAAACATTATTATGCCCCGTACACACGGTCGGACATTCCAACCACAAAATCCGGTGGATTCTTTCCGACGGATTTTGGCCGAAACTTGTGTCGTACACACACGGTCGGACAAAGTTGTCGGAAAATCCGATCATTCCGAACGAGGTGACGTACAAAACGTACGACGGGACTACGTACAGGGCAGTAGCCAATAGCTTTCGTCTCCAAATTTCTTCTGAGCATGCGTGGCACTTTGTGCGGCGGAATTCTCTACACACGATCGGATTTTGTTGTCGGAAAAGCCCGCTAGAGCCCACACATGATCGGATTTTCCGACAACATAATCCGATCTGACTTTTTCCATCGGAATATCCGACCATGTGTATGGGGCATTAGAGCTGGCAGAGGAATTGGTTTCTCTCCTCTCTCTGCGGTCTTACCAGTTTTCTCTTGTGTGGTAAAGACTTGTTGCTGTTTGCTCCCCTGCTGTGCTGTGTGTTCATTGGGGTTAGACAGTCTGACTGTTTTTTTCTCAGATTCTGTGTCTCCTGTCTGCCTCTGGAAGGCTGTCTGACCGCACCTGCTGCTGCTGCTTAACTAAGTAGATAAAGGCGGATGGGTCTTAAAGAAACAAGGTACCTGTTTTTTTCTTGGTGACAGAATTATGGGTTTTTTCCATATTTTTTTTTCCACATATGAGCTCACCACACCTGTCAGTGGCACAGAAGATTAGTGAAGGTACAGGTGGCGGCGTGGGACATATCTTCAAAAGAGTGCTCAAGGAATGCTCAAGGATTGCAGTATGGTGTTCTGCATGATTTTAGGAGTAGAAGCCCTAAACGCAAACACTCCAGAAAATCTAAGACCCGCCACTGGTCATCCCCTGACCGGGACAATATGCGTTCCTCACATTCCCACACAGGGTGGCTTTCATGCTCCTCAAGCAGCTCATGTGGCAATGGCTCACATGCGTTTACATCAGCGCAATAGAAAATGCCTTGCCTAGCCCTGTAGGAAACATTGACCATTAATCAGCATGGATTGCCTCAAATGTCAATGGATAAGGAACAGGCAAGATGCAGACCCAACCATCGCAAACGCACGTACCGTATATACTCGAGTATAGGCCGAGTTTTCAGCACATTTTTTTGTGCTGAAAATGCCCCCCCCTCGGCTTATACTCAAGTTAAAGAGGAAGTAAACCCCAGAAGATTTTTCTTTTTTTTTTCAATTTATATATACTACTAAGTATTGCAAATAAAAACACTTATAAATCGTCCAAAAACAAGGTTAGTAAATACCTTTTTTATCTTATTTAGAATATCTTCTCTTCCGGGAATTGGCTGCGCCATTTCTACTGCTGTTTCTTGAATCATTTCAGGACGTAATTTCCGCCCTTACTATGATTGCCTTTACAAATCTTGCGCATGCGCCGTAGCGTCGAAACCAAGCCTCTTTGTGGATTGCCGTTACTACAGCAACAGAGCGAACCCATAGCTGAAGGCAAATCAAAGGGGGAGAAGCATCGCGATACTTCCCTCTGGGCCGTTCTGAGAGGAAGATAGTGAATGCTAATGACCCGGCATGCAGAGCAGACAGAAGCGGCACCCACAGTATGCCATAAAACATTGTACCTAGTGCGCAATCGCGGCTGACGTCACTGAACATTGCAGGGCGAATACTATGGAAACCAAAACAGTGAGTGCACTTTCACAGGCAGCAATCAGCTGTCTGTGCGATATAGGTTTTAAAAAGATAAAGTTGTAGTGGAGGGTTTACAACCACTTTAGGCACAGAGAATGACATTTTCCCGACCCGACTTTGGGGCCCCGTATCTCGGGACCACTTGGTGACCACTTGGTGATTTAGATATGTTGTAGTGCTAGTTCCACTGGGTTTGCATACCAAATTTGGGGTTCCTAGCACTAAGTGACCCCGAGATACGGGGGCCCCAAAGTCGGTCAACTGTGACCACCTGCAGCAATGTCATTTCGGGACCCTTTGGCTGCAGATAGGGGCATTTAGGAACCCTTAACTACCAAGTTTGAAGTTTGGGGGACCTATGGCTGCAAATGGGCACAGTGAGGCATGCAAATGGGCACAGTGAGGCTGCAAATGGGCATTGTTGACCCTCTTTTCCACTACAGTAGCTGTGCATTTCTCACCCTAGGCATATACTCGAGTCAATACGTTTTCCCATTTTTTTGTGGTAAAATTAGGTGCCTCGGCTTATATTCGGGTCGGCTTATACTGAAGTATAAACGGTAGATATTTCCAAATGTGAAAAAGGAAGAACTTCTTTTCCCATAATGACGGAGGTGGTCTGTTCGTTCCTGGGGGGAGATACTGAACCTCATCCTATTGTGACTTGTTTAAAGTGGAAGTAAACCCCCCTATCGTTTTCAGCCAAGGAACTGCCATCTTTGCCTCTGTTTAATCTTCAACTGCCACGGTGCTGCACATGTGATCCGTTATGACACCGGCCATTGGATGGTTTGACTGTTTGGTTGAGAGCACAGCCAATGTGCAGTTAGCATTCCCGGCATGCCTTTTTTTTGAAACTGTTAAATCGATGGGTTTTCTTCCGCTTTAAGTATATTTATGGAGATTATACAGCCATACTGACTGTGGGCAGATGTAGGAGAGTTCAATATATCCAGCTTTAAAGGAACATATGTTTGTCCTTATGGATTACGTTCGAAGCCCCTGTTATTGTGGACTGAAAACAGGTGGAAAGGTGTTGTCGGTTCCACCCTTTCCTTTTCTATCACTCTCCTGATCTGGATACCTACGTTTGTCTCCTTCCTCCCCCAGTGAACCATACAAGTGTATATTTATATTTATATATCTCTACACCATCAGCCTCATATACGGTGGCTGCCACTAGTAAGAAACTGCCTTCTCTTTACATTGTGATTCTTTGGTGATCATCTGGGAGATCTCCATGTGGAGATAATATTTTTCTGACAAGTGAGACCTGTTCCTTTCAACTACCCCCAAGTGTGTCCTGACAAAGAAAAATAGCGAAACACGTTGGCGCACAGGGGCTCACTGCCGTTAATTTGGAGTCCAACTCTCTTGGTTACACTAGATATTTACAAATGATCATATGCCTATCATATGTTTTTAATTCTTTTCTACTTGACCTGTTTGATATGATTCATTGCTAATAAAATATATTTTTATACTATACTATTGTCCCTCTTGCCATTTATTCAGCTAGTTAAATCCCATTGTGTGCTGGCCAGGAATACGGAAAATTGTTATCAAATACTTACCCTAATTTTCCTTTCCTGGCCTATCCTTACGTCAGCACAGGACTCCCTCCCAAGTGGCCTGTCGCAGGCTAGATTATCGAACACGTCAGTGGGGGAAGGGCTGTCTTTTTTTCAGCTAGGAAAAGGTGGTCATGTGGGCACCAGATAAGGCGTTAACCCATTGTGTGCTGATGTGAGGATAGGCCAGGAAAGGAAAATTATGGTAAGTATTTGATAACAATTTTCTGTATTCTCCCTTTCCAGTGTATGCTACAGAGCCTATGGACAGGCTCCTTAGCCACCTGCACCCTTGAGTAGGAATCACCAGAGTTGAAGGATGGTTGTCTGGAGTGGCACCCCAAGTTTCCTATGGTTATAGATAAATGGTCTCACTGACTAATGACATGGTGCCGGTAAGTGGGTAAATCACTAAGCAAATCCCCATGAACAAATTAGCTAAAGATGATATGCACTTAATTGAATATCTTAAGGAATGGGGCTTCCAGGACACCCTTTAATGGTGATTCCCAGCTTCAGGTCTCAGGTCATGTTCTCAGGAATCACCAGAGTTTAAGGATGGTTGTCTGGAGTGGCACCCCAAGTTTTCTAAGGTTATAGCTAGATGGTCTCACTGACTAATGGCATGGTGCCAGTAAGTGGGTAAATCACCAAGCAAATCCCCATGAACAAATTAGCTAAAGATGATATGCACTTAATTGAATATCTTAAGGAATGGGGCTTCCAGGACACCCTTTAATGGTGATTCCCAGCTTCAGGTCTCAGGTCATGTTCTCAGGAATCACCAGAGTTGAAGGATGGTTGTCTGGAGTGGCACCCCAAGTTTTCTAAGGTTATAGCTAGATGGTCTCACTGACTAATGGCATGGTGCCAGTAAGTGGGTAAATCACCAAGCAAATCCCCATCAGCAAATTAGCTAAAGATGATATCCACTTAATTGAATATCTTAAGGAATGGGGCTTCCAGGACACCCTTTAATGGTGATTCCCAGCCTCAGGTCTCAGGTCATGTTCTCAGGAATCACCAGAGTTGAGGGATGGTTGTCTGGAGTGGCACCCCAAGTTTTCTAAGGTTATAGCTAGATGGTCTCACTGACTAATGGCATGGTGCCAGTAAGTGGGCAAATCACCAAGCAAATCCCCATGAGAAAATTAGCTAAAGATGATATGCACTTAATTGAATATCTTAAGGAATGGGGCTTCCAGGACACCCTTTAATGGTGATTCCCAGCTTCAGGTCTCAGGTCATGTTTTCAGGAATCACCAGAGTTGAAGGATGGTTGTCTGGAGTGGCACCCCAAGTTGTCTAAGGTTATAGCTAGATGGTCTTACTGACTAATGGCATGGTGCCAGTAAGTGGGTAAATCACCAAGCAAATCCACACGAGCAAATTAGCTAAAGATGACATGCACTTAATTGAATATCTTAAGGAATGGGGCTTCCAGGACACCCTGTAATGGTGATTCCCAGCCTCAGGTCTCAGGTCATGTTCTCAGGATTTTATTCACCTTGTAGAGGTGCTTTAAAATCAATGTCAACGGTTTGATATTCATGACAACTATTTTATCTAAGAGAAATTCCCAAAACATGTCCTTTTGAGGGTACTTAAGAACTGGGGTTGAGAAACATTGACCTACAGTAGAAGAATGAGTATAGGCTAGTGGGTGCCTACCTTCTAAGATCATTTGAAATTCATTGGCTGGTGCATTTGGCCTACTGTTGGCAACTTTCTGACCTGCAGCCACCACATTTATGGACCATCAGGCTGCAGATTTTGCATTTGTGCTCTTGGGTTTGGATATGCATTAAAGGGACCCTATCACAAGTCCCTTTTGGAGGACTGGAGTTTTGTGAACATATAAGGAGAGATAAAGGTTCATCTATGAGGAGATCTCAGGGCTGCAGAAACAGGAAGACTCTTTTGTATTTATTATAATTTCGTTTTAAGTACAGTTGAGCTCCGTGCGTCCGGGGACTTTCTGAGAATGAGAATGGGGAAGAGAAAATGAACATTGTGGGCAGACGGTCAGAAGAAGAGTTGCTGATGTGGAGGTCAGAGGTGATGGTGGCTGATCATTCAACAAACCAAAGGGCTATTTTTATATTTTTAAAAGCTATGTGGTGCTCATGAGTGTTTGCAGCAAGGAAATTACACATCGATGGTTGTGCTTTCAATTTGTCTTCAAATAATTGTTTCTTGAATCATCTCATTGTCATAAACTCAATGCAATTTTAGTAGAAGAGCACTTTCTATGAAAAAAAAAAAGTGTTTACGCTGTCCTTGTGCACCAGACTGGTAAGTAGTTGTGAATGTGACCTGAACCAGAAAGAAAGAAAGGATTCCATGCTAAGAGCAGTAGTATATTCAATCAATGTCTGAAAGATGAGATTCTTTCATGGAAGCGATTGTTATATTGAAGAATTATATCGTTACATCATTATTAAGTGGAAGGTCTCGGAATTGGCCCTGAGACTCCATCTAAACTATATCATTACTGGGTCTCTGGGTTGTTGGAGGTTGCCTTCAGTTCAGATGCCAATTTGCAGAGATTTGGAGTACAGAGTAGAGCAGAGGCTCTTGCTGTGACACTTGTTGTTTGTTGCCCATTTATTGCCACTGTTGCCCATGTAAAGTCACCATTGCCCGTTTGTTATCCATGTTTTGCCACATGGCCAATATATGCCACCATTGCCTTTTGCTGCCATGTATTGCCACAATTGCCTGTTAGTTGCCAATGTATTGCCTCTATTGTCCATATAATGTCGCGATTGCCTATTTGCTGCCTAAGTATTAGCACCATTGCCAGTTTGTTGCCCTTGTAATGTAGGAGCTTTCAGTTTTTTGCCTTTGTATTGTCAAGATTGCATGTTGCATTTTTTTGTCACAGTTGCCTATTTGTTGCACTTGTATTGCCTCCATTGCCTGTTTGTAGGCCACATATTACCACCATCACCTATTTGCTTTGCCATCATATTTTAATTATTGCTCCTTTGTTGCCATTATATTTCCACCATTGCCTGTGTTGTTTCCACCATTGCCTGTGTTGTTCCTCATGTAATGCCAATATTACACTTTTATTGGCTGCATACTGTCACGTTTGCCTGTTTGTTGCTCATATTTTGCCATGTTACCAATGAACCACCACCATTGCCCCTTTGCTGCTATGTATAGCCACCATTGCCTGTTTATTGCCCAAGTATTGTCTCTATTGTTCATGTAACGTCACCATTGCCTGATTGCTATCCAAGTATTCCCACCAATGCCTGTTTGTTGCCCATGTATTTCCAACATTGCCCGTCTGTTTCCCTTGTAATACAGCTGTTGTTAGTTTTTTTTGTCAAGACGGCATGTTGCTTTTTTTGTCACAGTAGCCTATTTGTTGCACATTTATTGCCGCCGTTGCCCGTTTGTTGGCCATGTATTGTCTCGGGTATTGCCTCTGTTTTCCATATAATGTCACCATTGCCTGTTTACTGCCCAAGTATTGCCTCTGTTGCCCATGTATTGTCTCGGGTATTGCCTCTGTTTTCCATATAATGTCACCATTGCCTGTTTACTGCCATCATATTGTAATGATTGCCCATTTGTTGCCAGTATATTTCCACCATTACCACCTTTTATTGGGCGCATACTGTCATGTTTGCCTGTTTGCTGCAATGTGTCTCATACTTGACTGTGGAGCCCGAGATGATGAGGGTGGCCTCTTGTGCGATTCCAGTCCAAGCACCCCTGATAGAGGAGGCAGGGCAATGGAAGGGTGCAGGTGCCAGGAAGCTGGAGTGGTAAACCTGAGCTTGTAAACACATTCCTTACAGCAGCGGTATGGAGTCGGGTCACCATCAACCAGGCAGACGGGTGCAGGATCAAGTTCAAGTTTAGGAACAGGCAGGGGTCAGTAACATATTGGCGGCAGGGTACCAAGTCAGAAGGTGAAATTGTGGTCAGAAGTCCAAGCCGTGGTTGGTAGCACAAGTGAGCAGCAGACAAAACAGGCAGGGGTTACCTAAGAGAGGTGTCAGATGTAGCCGGGGTCAGGAACAAGGGGGCAGACTTTCAGGAATTCAGGATTTAGATTTTGGCACCTAATTCACACTACAATGTTGATATTACCCTCTGTAGAATCTCATCTTTTTAGGGTACTTATGGGGTCCTCAGAGGCGTCACAAGTTTCCAGCTATGCATATACCCTGTATGTCCTGAACTAAGCCCAATTGCTGTGCAGCGCCACTAAGGAAGGACAGTCTGTATTTATAAAGAGCAAATATGGCTGCCCATGTTTAATACATAAATCTTTATTTGAACCTCAGTCTTTGTTCCTAGTTGTTATGGACTGTGTCTGGTTTCCCTAACACAGTAGTGAAACTACTTTCTTTACTGTGGCCTGAGAAAAGCAGAAAAAGACACCTAGGGTGAAACCAAGAGTGTGTTCCTTTGCAGGTCACCCACATCGGCCCACTTGTGGCTTTCTCTTTGCACCTCCCTTAAAACCATTGGTGGCTTTGGTGGCCAATGGTGGTTACAAGGGGGATGGGAGACATATTGTGCTTGCCTGTAGTCCTTTCATCCAAGCTGCCCATCACCGTAAACCTGACCAAATGTCATTGCATATTAGTCTGCCAGCCATCGTGTTCTAGTCACCCTCACAGCAATGCTGTAATCATAGGGTGATATAAGCCGCACACCCAAGGATTTACATAACCACTCACATTCCACTGTCGACTGGCAGCTGAATTAATTTTATCCTTTTATTGAGGGGTGGAAGAAAATTTAGATTTTTTTTGCATTTCTAAAAATATTATTTTTTCCTGAGGTCAAGGCCAAGTAAAGCAGGCCTTGGAGCAAAAGCCACGCAGCGCTTCGTTGACCCCATCCGGCATATTGAAAACATTTCCATAGACATTTTAGAGGTGAATTTCAGAGCATCCCAGAATGACACGTCCTCAATTTTGTCTCCAGAGCTGGTTGTTCTTTTCTAGGGCGCCTGAAAGTCTTGGCTGTATCCAACTGCAATAAGGCCAATCGGGTCTTCAGATTTCCTTTAAGTTTGGTTCAGCCCTATGAACATTAAACCTGCACTTTGATGGTTTAATCAAGATTCGATTCTTACTTGTATGTCATCCATTGAGTTTGGCAAAAAAAAATAGCTATTGATCCTGCCAGAAATCATATGTGGTGATAATCTCCCGTACTCTCTGCCTGTGCACAAGTAGAGGTTATGGAAATGAGAAGGGTTATGTAGATGAGGAGTTATGGAAATGAAGAAGGTTTGGAGATGAGGAGGTGTTATGAAGATGAGGAAGGTGATGGAGAGAAGGGGTAATGAAGATGAGAAGGGTTATAGAGATGTGGATGTGTTATGGGAATGATGAGGGGTTATGGAAGTGAGATGGGTTATAGAGATGAGAATGTGTTATGGAGATGAGGTGGGGTTATAGAGATAAGGGATTATGGAGATAATGAGGTGTTATGGAGATAAGGCGATGTTATGGCAATAATGAAGTGTTATGGAGATGAGGAGGTGTCATGGACATGATGAGATGTTATGGAGATGAAGAGGGATTATGGAGATGAAGAGGGGTTATGGAGATGAGGAGGGGTTATGGAGATGAAGAGGGGTTATGGAGATGAAGAGGGGTTATGGAGATGAAGAGGGGTTATGGAGATAGAGAGAGAGGGTGTTATGGAGATGAGGTGGGGTTATAGAGGGGGTAAAGGGTTATGAAGATTTTAAAGTGTTATGGAGATGAGGAGGGGTTATAGAGATGAGAGGGGTTATGGAGATGAGGAGGTGTTATGGAGATGAGGAGGTGTTATGGAGATGAGGAGGTGTTATGAAGATGAGGAAGGTGATGGAAAGAAGGGGTTATGAAGATGAGAAGGGTTATAGTGATGTGGATGTGTTATGGGAATGATGAGGGGTTATGGAAGTGAGACGGGTTATAGAGATGAGAATGTGTTATGGAGATGAGGTGGGGTTATAGAGATAAGGGATTATGGAGCTAATGAGGTGTTATGGCGATAATGAAGTGTTATGGAGATGAGGAGGTGTCATAGACATGATGAGGTGTTATGGAGATGAAGAGGGATTATAGAGATGAAGAGGGATTATAGAGATGAAGAGGGGTTATGGAGATGAGGAGGGGTTATGGAGATGACGAGGGGTTATGGAGATGAAGAGGGGTTATAGAGATGAGGAGGTGTTATGGAGATGAGGAAGGTGATGGAGAGAAGGGGTTATGAAGATGAGAAGGGTTATAGTGATGTGGATGTGTTATGGGAATGATGAGGGGTTATGGAAGTGAGACGGGTTAGAGAGATGAGAAGGTGTTATGGAGATGAGGTGGGGTTATAGAGGTGATATGAAGATTAGAAAGTGTTATGGAGATGAAGAGGGGTTATAGAGATAAGGGATTATGGAGATAATGAGGTGTTATGGAGATAAGGAGGTGTTTTTGCTATAATAAAGTGTTATGGAGATGAGGAGGTGTCATGGACATGATGAGGTGTTATGGAGATGAAGAGGTGTTATGGAGAGGTTATGGAGATGAGGCGTTGGAATGATGATGGGGGATTACTTGGCGCTGGTGTACTTGTGACGGCCTTGGTGTCCTCAGAGACGGCATGCTTGGCCAGCTCTCCAGGCAGGAGCAGGAGGAGGCGGACGGCGGTCTGGATCTCGGTGCTTGTTGTAATGAGCCAGGCGGGAAGCTTTGCCGGCGATGCGCTCGAAGATGTCATTGACGAAGGAGTTCATGATGCCCATGGCCTTGGACGAGATGCCGGTGTCGGGGGTGGACCTGCTTGAGCACCTTGTACAGGTAGCTGGCATAACTCTCCTTGCTGCTCTTCCTCCGCTTCTTGTCGTCCTTCTTCTGGCTCGTGGTCGCGGCTTTCTTGGAGCCCTTCTTGGGCACCAGGGCCGACTCGGCTTGTTCAGGCATTAGGAGATGAGGAGTTATGGAGATGAGGAGGGTTATGAAGATGACGAGGGGTTGTGGAGATGAGATGATGAGGATTATGGAGATGAGGAGGGTTGTGGAGACGACGAGGGGTTGTGGAGATGAGATGATGAGGATTATGGAGATGAGATGATGAGGATTATGGAGATAAGGAGGGGCTATGGAGATAAGGAGGGATCTGTGTTCTTTCTAATTCATCAGTAATAAAGTAGGAACGTGCTTTTTTAACATATATGTATTTTTATTTTTTTATTTTTTTATATATATATATATATATATATAATGTGTGTGTATCTATATACAGTATCTCATAAAAGTGAGTACACCCCTCCAATTTTTGTAAATATTTTTTGAGCAGTAAAAAAAAATAAAAAAAAATAAAATATATATTTTTTTTTATTATTATACAGGATTTATATAGCGCCAACAGTTTGCGCTATAAATCCTGTATAATTATATATATATAAAAAAGGTTGTAGGTTTTCTTTTAAATTCGATACTGTAGTAAGTATAGATCCTTCTGAATATTTCTACTTTCCACTGGTGATCCTGCCATGGTGGTCCTTATTCAGGTACTTCCTGTTATAAGGTGACCACGCTCTGCCTGTGTCTTCCGGTTGTGCCCCTGCATTGTCGCCATGTTGTCACACAAGGTTTCCCGATGGAGACTACAAGTGGGCCACCCCAACCAAGGGCCTGGTCCACTGTTTGTCACCATCGGGGGAAACCCGCCCTGAGAAATGCCACGCAGCCACCACTGGAGTGCCCATAGACAGGAAGCGGCTGCAAATAGACTGTATTTTATTGTACTTTATATATATATATATATATATATATATATATATATATATATAGTCTACGTGTCCCATTAGAGTTAACTTCTACTTTAAATACCCAAATCCCGGTGGCCTTGGCGTCTCCTTATTTTCTGGAGTCCTTCACCACCGTGCGGTGGATTCATTTCTTGCAAGCCGGGACGTCATCCGAAGAAATAAAAAAAAAAAAAGTATATTAGGAAGTGAGCCGGGAGCCGTGTCTAGACCTCAGGCTATTTATAGCGCGGGGATATTTTTAGACCTTATATGCACAGTAGGAGTTTTTGGAATGGAAAAAAAAAAGGTTCTGTTTCACTTTGTGTGTCTTTAGAGAACAAAGTGCATTGAGAAGGTCCGGAGAAGGAAGTGGCTGTGTACACCGGGGAGGTTATCAATGGGGCCACAGTCTCTGCCACCCCCCCTCCCCGGCAGAACAATGCGCTTATTTTAAGAACCATGAATAGGCAGAAAGTGTGTGAGGGACGGTGTGCCGGCATACCAGAAGCCAAACAAGCCGTTGCCGCGCCGGGCCAGGCCACAGCGGCGGGCGGTCGTGGTTGCGCTTGGCAATCCCCTGGGGCCCCCCGGCTCGTTCTGCCATCATATTAAAGCGGAACTCCGGCCTTTCATTCGGTCTTTGCACAGTTGTAGCGGCTTCTCTCCTGGACTGAAACGGCTTCCTCTGATTTCACCGCACACTGTGAGCTTCTCACAATGTGCATTAGAAGCTGCAGGAAGTCAGATAGAGCCCCTGCCTCGTTTCCTGGATGGAGGACGTCCAGCATTATCTAGCTCTGTCCTTCCCCGCCCTTCACTGTCTGTGGATCTCAGTTCCTCCAATCATGGAGGCTCAGCATCACACAGGCTCTGCAAGCAATCCAACACCCACCCAACTGGACCTGTGCACTACCGGAAAATTTGTTCGTTTTTGTTTTAATACGCTTTTTTTTTTTTCCAGGTCATTCGTTATGATCGCAATTCGTAAATTCCAAAATCTGAAATAATAACTATTAAATTATAATTTGTTATTATTAAGAATTTTCAGATGTTCGTTCTTTTGAATTTCCGTATTTTTCTTTATTTTTTTCCAATTTTTGTAAGAAAATCAGCAAATTTGAAAGAACAAAAATTCTAAATAATAACTAACTAATAACTATTAAATTATAATTTTTTATTAACTATTATTAGTTAGTTATTATTTAGAATTTTCGGATTTTCTTATGAAAATTTTAAAATATGAAAGAAAATCCAAAAATTCGAAAGAACGAAAATCTGAAAATTCTAATTAATAACTAACTAATAATAATAAACTATTAAATTATAATTTGTTATTTAGAATTTCCGTTCTTTCAAATTTTCTTACGAAAATTGGAAAATACTTAAAGTGGTGTTTCCCCCCCAAAAAAATTAAAAATTGCTTAAAATTCCTAAAAAAATTCAAAATTATTGGAATTTTTTTTTAACTCACCTCTAAATGCCTGTTGCTAGGGGGGGGGGGTCCCTCGTAGTCTGCCTCCTTCAGTGCCCGGGCTGGTGACATCACTTCCCCCTCGGCGCAGTCAGTCATCTGGGACACGTGACAGGTCCCAGATGACTGCGCGGCGCCGCTCGCACAGTGGGTGCCCAGCTGTGAAGCCACAGCCGGGTGCCCACAGTAAGAATGCCGGAGCCACCGAGCGGAGCGGGGAATGAGCGGACCCTGGGACAGGTAAGTGTCCGATTATTAAAAGTCAGCAGCTGACTTTTAATTTTTTTTTTTTTCAGGGGCACCCTACTTTAACAAAAATCTGAAAATTCGAAAATATGAAAATTCTAAATAATAACAAATTATAATTTAATAGTTAATTATTATTTTGAATTTTCGTTTTTTTAAATTTGCTTACGGAAATTTGAAAATACGAAAGGAAAAATACGAAAATTTGAAAGAACGAAAATTCTAAATAATAATAATTAACTATTAAATTATAATTTGTTATTAGTTATTAATTTGAATTTTCATTCTTTCGAATTTTTGGATTTTGTTTCATATTTTCCAATTTTCATAAGAAAATCTGGAATTTTTAAAAAATAACAAATAAATATATTAAAATTATAATTTAATAGTTAATTATTTAGAATTTCTGTTCCTTTCAAATTTTCTGATTTTCTTACGAAAATTGGAAAATACAAAAGAAGAAACAAAAATTTGTAAAAACGAAAATCCGAAAATTCTAATTAATAACTAATAATAACTATTAAATTATAATTTGTTATTATTTAGAATTTTCAGATTTTCGTTCTTTTGAATTTTCGTATTTTTCTTTCATATTTTCCAATTTTCGTAAGAAAATCAAAAAATTGGAAAGAACGAAAATCCGAAAATTCTAATTAATAACCAACGAATAATAACTATTGAATTATAGTTATTGGAATTTCCTTTCAAATGTGGCTGTTAGTGAACGTAACGAATACTAATTTATCCGAAGTTACGAATTGTCTGAAATAACGAATGCCGTATCTAAACGAATGGAACGTAACAAATTAATAAGAATAATAAATAACAATAATAATAATAAAAAATATTATTAATTCGATCGTTTCCATTTGTTTAGATGCGGTATAAATTTGTATTTGTTACGTTCATTAACAGCCAAATTTGAAAGAAAATTCCAATACCTATAATTTAAATAGTTATTAGTTATTAATTAGAATTTTCGGATTTTCATTCTTTTCGAATTTTCATAAGGAGAATCCAAATATTCTAAATGATAACCAACTAATAAATTATAGGTATTGGAATTTCCTTTCAAATTTAGCTGTTAGTGAACGTAACAAATACGAATTTATCCGAAGTTATGAACGAATGCTGCAGCTAAACAAATGGAACAGATCGAATTATTAATAAATAATAAAACATTTATTATTAATATTATTAGTTTGTTACGTTCCATTTGTTTAGATGTGGCATTCGTTATTTCAGATAAATCGTAACCGCGGATAAATTTGAATTCCTTACATTTATTAACAGCAAAATTGGGAAATTCCAATACCTATAATTTAATAGTTATTATTAGTTAATCATTATTTAGAATTTTCATAAGAAAATCCAAAAATTCCAAATGATAACTATTAAATTATAGGTATTGGAATTTCCTTTCAAATTTGGCTGTTAGTGAACGTAACAAATACGAATTTATCCGAAATTACAAAATTATCCGATATAACAAATACCGTAGCTAAACGAATGGAACGTAACAAATAATAATAAAATTACAATAATAATAAAAACGTTGTATTATTATTATTAAATTGTTCCGTTCGTTTAGATGCGGAATTCGTTATTTCAGATAATTATAATAATTTATCCGAAGTTATGAATTATCGAAAATAACGAATGCTGCATCTAAACAAATGGAACAGATCGAATTAATAAATTTTTTTTTATTATTGTTTATTATTATTATTATTATTAATTTGTTATGTTCCATTCGTTTAGACAAGGCATTCGTTATTTCGGATAATTCGTAACTTCGGATAAATTCGTATTCGTTACGTTCACTAACAGACAAATTTGAAAGAAAAATTCCAATACCTCTAATTTAATAGTTATTTAAAAATTTTGTGTTTTTGGATTATCAAATATTCGAATTTACGAATATTCTGAAAAAAATTTGTTAAACGGGTTTTTCGTTTATTCGGATGTTTCCGAATGAACTAATTTGTCGAAATTCGTTAAAATACAAATTCGGAACAAAACTAAAATTGCAGGTGTCTATCACCTCCTTACACTTTATCTCGCCTTGAACTTTATTCTACTTTTATAATGGCTTTTACCTTACCCTGGTTTCTCCCCCCTTCCCCCTCCATTCTTCAACATGCTAATGGCATTTATTTTTATAACTAAAACACTGGGCTTTAGCATTAACATTGCTTCTCTATGCAATGCTGGTGGGAGGGGCTGGCAAGGTTGCCACTTTTTTTTCCCCCAAACCAAACACTTTAGTGGCCTGGGACACCTTTGTGTGCCCCAAGGAGAGTCCTGATTTCGGTCCGCCTGAAACACGGACTGTCCAGGTAATTCCTGGACAGGTGGCGACCCTATTCTGTACGTCGCTTCCCGATGACATCACAGCACTCCGCCTCAGTCCTGCCCCCAAGGATCTACAGCTCTGATGCAAGCAGTGGGAGGAGTTATGCAAATATCCAAAAAACATCTTGATGGGCGGGTGTCAGCCTGGAGGAGTTAGCGTTTCCCAGGCCGGCTGTATTTACAGAAGTAACACCCATGTTTGATGTTGAGCTTCCATGATTTAAAAAAAAAAAAAATATATATATATATATATATATATAAAATCCAATGAAAACCACTTAACAATTTTCATGCAGTAAAGGGGCTCAAGGGCAGCTGCTTTGAGACCCACAACAGTGACTGGGCCCAGAGCAGCTGCCCTTTTACCCCTGTGTTATAGACTGGGTGTTGTCCAGACAGAAAATGATGCTGGGCTCTATCGGACTTGCTGCAGCTTCTAATGCACATGGTGAGAAGCTCACAGTGTTCAGTGAGATCAGAGGAAGCCGTTTCAGTCCAGGAGGAGGCGCTACAACTGTGCATGAACTGGCTGTAATGACAGCAATCCTTAACATTGTTCTGTAGCAACTTTCCAGTCTCTGACCGTCTCCTGTAATTCTCTATAATGGGGGATCTATGGGGGGTGTACAGATCAGACATTGGGGGAAGAACTGCACATTCAAAACACGTTCTCTCCACAACGACGGCACCATCTCTGTTCAGGCATCAGAGTCAGCATTAGGCCCCCTGATGGGTGATGAAGGGAGAGGCTTGCAGGGGGGGGGAGAGGCTTGCAGGGGGGGGGGTGACACTTTATTTGGCGTTGTTCAATAGTTTTCTTCTGGGGGAGCCAGCAGACCCCCCCCCCATTGGCTGGTGGAAGATAGTCAGATATCTGCCTGGAGCAATTTCCTGGACAGATCACACACTCTGCAGTGTTCACAAATCTGACACAAATCAGTCCCAGCTGGAGACTCACGCCTTGTGACTTGCTTCAAGGTTACAATGTACAGTCTGAGTGATCACCGAGGGAGGGGAGACTGCAGTGGACTGAAATATATCCCCTCATTCACATCAGAGTCCTCCTCCCCCTCCTTCACATCAGAGTCCTCCTCCCCCTCCTTCACATCAGAGTCCTCCTCCCCCTCCTTCACATCAGAGTCCTCCCCCCCTCCTTCACATCAGAGTCCTCCTCCCCCTCCTTCACATCAGAGTCCTCCTCCCTCCTTCACATCAGAGTCCTCCTCCCTCCCCCCTCCTTCACATCAGAGTCCTCATCCCTCCCCCCTCCTTCACATCAGAGTCCTCATCCCTCCCCCTCCTTCACATCAGAGTCCTCATCCCTCCCCCTCCTTCACATCAGAGTCCTCATCCTTCCCCCTCCTTTACATCAGAGTCCTCACCCCCCTCCTTCACATCAGAGTCTTCACCCCCCCTCCTTCACATCAGAGTCCTCATCCCTCCCCCTCCTTTACATCAGAGTCCTCATCCCTCCCCCTCCTTCACATCAGAGTCCTCATCCCTCCCCCCTCCTTTACATCAGTGTCCTCATCCTTCCCCCTCCTTTACATCAGAGTCCTCATCCCTCCCCCCTCCTTTACATCAGTGTCCTCATCCTTCCCCCTCCTTTACATCAGAGTCCTCACCCCCCTCCTTCACATCAGAGTCCTCACCCCCCCTCCTTCACATCAGAGTCCTCATCCCTCCCCCTCCTTTACATCAGAGTCCTCATCCTTACCCCATCCTTTACATCAGAGTCCTCACCCCCCCCCCTCCTTCACATCAGAGTCCTCACCCCCCCCTCCTTCACATCAGAGTCCTTACCCCCCCTCCTTCACATCAGAGTCCTCACCCCCCCCTCCTTCACATCAGAGTCCTCATCCCTCCCCCTCCTTTACATCAGAGTCCTCATCCCTTCCCCCTCCTTCACATCAGAGTCCTCATCCCTCCCCCTCCTTCACATCAGAGTCCTCATTCCCCCTCCTTCCCATCAGAGTCCTAATCCCTCCCCCCCTCCTTTACATCAGAGTCCTCATCCCCCCTCCTTTACATCAGAGTCCTCATCCCCCCTCCTCTTTCACATCAGAGTCCTCATCCCCCCTCCTTCACATCAGAGTCCTCTTCCCCCCTCCTTCACATCAGAGTCCTCATTCCCCCTCCTTCCCATCAGAGTCCTAATCCCTCCCCCCTCCTTTACATCAGAGTCCTCACCCCTCCCTCTTTTCACAGAAGGCCCCTCAGCCCCCTTCTCTCTTCTACATACAATAGGAGTCCTCATCACCTTCCCCTCTTTTACATCCAAGTACCGCCTTTTCCCTTTCACATCAAAGTCGTCGTTTGCAACAGAATTTGCACCCAACCTCCCGCATTCATATTGAAGCCGTCAGTCCCCCCCCCCCCCCATTTCTCATTAGACTCCATAGTTGACCCCTCCTTCAGACACACACAACAGGGTCCTAAAGCCCCCCTATTTCTCAAGAGAGTCCTACCGTCCAATCTTCAGATGGCGAGAAGTAAAAGCCGGCTAAACAGCCACAGAACTCAACCCCCTTCTGAATGATGGAGCCGCATAGAATGCTGCCCCCCCTTCTGAATGATGGGGCCTCCCAGAATGCCACCCCCTTCTGAATGATGGAGCTGCCCAAAATGCTGCCCCCTTCTGAATGATGGGGCTGCCCCACCCCCTTCTGAATGATGGGGCCGCCCTGAATGCCACCCCCCCTTCTGAATGGAGCCGCCCAGAACGCTGCCCCCCCTTCTGAATGATGGGGCCGCCCTGAATGCTGCCCCCCCTTCTGAATGATGGGGCCGCCCCACCCACTTCTGAATGATGGGGCCGCCCCCCCTTCTGAATGATGAGGCCACCCCCCCTTCTAAATGATGCCCACCCATTCTGAATGATGGGGCCACCCTGAATGCCGCCCCCCCCCCCCCCCGTATTACAGTGCCTTTCCATGGTGCTGACAGACGGCTGATTGCTCAACACCAAAGAATACCAGACACGGTGCAGCACCCCCTGACCAGCCAAGATGGCACACCAGGGTGCCCAGGCACCACTGCTTCAGGTATACCCGGACATCGTAACCAGCGCTAGACAACAAAAGTGGGTCCTTTAGAGAATATAATTTTATTTTATAGTGGCGGTATCAAAAAGACTTCAAGTGCCGATAAATAAAAAACACAGACATGATCACTCAACAATAACAGATACATCGGCCAAGACAGACAAACTGACAGCTGGAAGCACATAAAAAAAAACACAAATAATTTAAATATACAAATTGCTATAAAGGAGCAATACTTAAGGCCTTCATTGAATTACATATTTGCATAATGGGAAGACTTTTTCCGCTCTCTTTAGACGTGATCTCATCAGAAAACTGGGATTTAGAGATCAATGTTCCCCCCGTAGACATAATGTTAAAAATCAGAACAAAAAACAGCCAAAGACTAAAAAGCCTTATTGTGAGAGAGTGAGAGATGCAGACAGCAATCTCCAAAAAATAAAACAAAAGCCAGTCGTAGTGTTTTAAATCAATATATAGAGCAGCGTTTGGGTTTCTGTATTTTGCAGCAACATCATTGGAAGGTTAGAAAAGCCAGGATGATACGATAACCGCAGTTTGCTATTTTCCCACTAGAGGGCGGTCGTCAGCCAGCGAGAGGATGCATAGCCGTGTGTACAGTACAGAGCAGCTGGAGGAGACGCCTCCCCCAATACAGGGGGGGGGGGGGGGGGGCCAAAAAAAAAAAGGGTCGTCAATATCGGAAGAACTTTTTGTTCAGCAGGAAGATGAGCAGGTTGACGTTGACCTTTGCTTTGTCGAACATCTTCATAACGGCTACGCCTTCGTACTGCAGCTGGAGAAGGTCCTAGGGGAGGGAAAATGTAAGAGTGAACATTTTTGGGGTGGAAATTAAAACAAACATATTCAAAATGAAAAGGAAAAAAAAAAAAACACGAAAACAAAAAAAAAAAAAAATAAAAAAAAAAAAAACTGATAAAAAGGAAAAACCAAAAAAAATAAAATATTTAGAAAAAAAAAAATCAAACACAAAAACACAATTAAAAACAAAAACTAAAAAGAAAGAAAAAAAATTATATATAATTATATATATATATATATATATAATATATAGAATATATAAAACATATAGATATATATATATATATATAAAAACCCAAAACTACAAAACAAACAGAAAAAATAAAAAGAAATAACCCCCCCTCCCCAAAACCTAAAAATGTAAAAACCTACGAGCAAAACCAAAAAAACATAAAACAACCTAAAAAAAAACCAGGGGAAAAAAAAAAAAGACAAAAAAAAACCCTAAAAACAAATAAACAAATCAAGCAACAAAAAATTCAAAACAAATAAAAAAAAGCGACAAACAAAATAAAATAAAAAAATATAAATAAAATAAAAACAAAAAAAAACCCCATAAAAATAAAATAAAAAAATACCCCTCCTACACATCAGTTTCCTCTCCCCTTCTTCATGTCAAAGTCCTCACCCCTCCCCTACCTTCACATCAGGGTCCACCCCCCCCCCCTCCTTCACAAAAAAAAAATAAAATAAAAAACAACCCAAAAAAACAGGAAAAAAATATAAGTGCTAGTTCACACCAGACACAGTTCCGTGTGCTTTTTTTCTGCACAAAATGCATTCACAGTGTTATCAATGTATTCCAATGGCTCTAGTTCACACCATGCAGTCAGTTTCCGGGCAGTTTCTGCACCGGAAACTGACTGCATGGTGTGAACTAGAGCCATTGGAATACATGGAAAACACTGCGCATGCATTTTTAGTGCAGAAAAAAAAAGCACACGGAACTGAATGGAACGGAACTGCATCTGGTGTAAACTGGCCCTAAAATAATAATAAAAAAAACACACAAGCAACAAAAAATTCTAAACAAATAAAATAAAAAAGCGACAAAACAAAATAAAATAAAAACATAAAATAAAAACAAAAAAAACACCATAAAATAATAAAAAAAAGCAACAACCAAAAAAAAAACTAAAAACAAAAAACTAAAAAAACATAAAAACAAGCTAAAAAAAACAGGGGAAAAAAAAAAAGACAATAAAAAACCCTAAAAACAAATAAACAAAACAAGCAACAAAAAATTCAAAACAAATAAATAAAAAAGCGACAAACAAAATAAAATCAAAAAATATAAATAAATAAAAACAAAAAAAACACCATAAAATAATAAAAAAAAGCAACAACCAAAAAAAACTAAAAACAAAAAACTAAAAAAGAAGATTAACAAAAAAATAAAAAAACAAATAAAAATACACCCCCGAAAAACAAATAAATAAAAAAACTGCAAACACAAAACAAAAAAAAATGAATAAAAAAATTAAGAGTAAAGTGTGAAGGACCCCTGACCTCATCCACCCCCTGTACTAATTCAGGTCAACTGCCGTCTCACATATGGTAACCCAAGCGCTAAAAATCCTCTAAAAGCTTTAGCATGCCAAATTGACAAACGTAATTTCCAATATTTTGAAATCTGCAGCTTTCTTATTATCAAGACCCTGGTGATCCTGCCCACGAGGGTCCCTCGCTCAGGAACTTCCTGGTAAAAGGTGACAACGCTCTGTCCCCATCACCCAATGGGGCTCCGGGGTTGTCACATGGGATTCTGAAGGCTGTTTTAGCACACATTAAACAGGAAAGGTCCACTGTTGTCACCAATAGAGTGATCACAGACCGAGAGAGGAGACTGAGGAAATGCTTCCTCCTGCCTGCAGCAGACTTATGAAATCTGAGTCTAGGCAAAGTCACTTGCATTAACCACCAGGAAAGACAATATTTAAGCAACTTCAGCTTTAGTGAGTCACAACTCATTAAAAAGCCTGAGGACTCCTGACGGCTCCATAACTTGCACCTTCAAAAAAAAAAAAAAAGAAAAAAAAAAAAAAACAACAAGTCCGCCCCGTCAGATCACATCCTTCTATGATGACAGGCTCTCTTCAAAAGCACTTGATCCGATTGCTCCCCCTAGTGGCGGCACCACTGACCTGATAATTGAGCTGAAACTTCTCCATATCCACCCCGAGGAATTTCGTCTTCACTTGAAACCTCCCGGCCTCTTCGGAAGGGGCGATCTCGAAGATGACATTCCGGAATCTAAAAAACAAAAAGGCGTCGTACATGAAAACAAGGGCGGGGTCCTGCAAAGGATTCTGGGTAATAGAACCCCTTTGGTCTTCCCAAATCGCTACAATCTTACAAAGATTTTTTTAAGATTTGTAAATCTTCCGAAAGTTAAAAAAAAAATAAAAAAAAATAAATCCCTGGTGATCCAGCTATGAAGGTCCTTGTCCAGGGATTTCCTGCTATAAAAAGGTGACAACGCTCTGTTCCCGTCTCCAAATGTGCTTTTATGTTGTCACCAACTTCCAATGGTGACCGTTTTTATAACACAGACGAGGTCTGCTGCTACTATCAGGACACCCGGACCCCGGGAAACAACATGCAGCCATCGCTGGAGGGCATGTAGATGGGAAGTGGCTGCAGGTGATCAGCACTGAGATGCAACAAAGGTGAATATATATTTAAAAAAAATAAAATTATAATATTTATATATATATATATATATATATATATATATATATATATATATATATATATATATATATATATAATATATATATATATATATATATATATATATATATATATATATACACATACATATATACATACACGCATATTACATTCTCCATGGACCAAAAAAATATAAAGTATTCTGTGAATAGTTTTATATAAATACAATTCTGATATCCTTTAATTAATCAATTTATAATAAATACATTGCCTATATTAATTTATATTAACAGATTCATAATATAATAATTAAATATATACATTACATTCATGATAAATTATTTATAATATGAACTCATATTAATATAAATATATATTATAATTCTATTACAATATATATATATATATATATATATTTATATTATATGACATTTATAATAAAAATAAAAAAATATTATATAATATATATATATATATTAGATTATATAATATTACATTCATGAATAAATTATCTATGATATGGAGCTTATATTAATAGCATTATTATTATGTATGTATGTATATAATAATATATATATATATATATATATATATATATATATATATATATATATATATATATATATATATATATATAGTTGAATTTAATATATATATATTAAATATTATATTCCATTCATGATAAATCAATTATCTATCACATGCATTTAATATAATATAATATATATATAATATATATATATAATTTTATTATATATAATTTTATTATATTATATAAATGCATATGATAGATAATTGATTTATCATGAATGGAATATAATATTTAATATATATATTAAATTCAACTATATATATATATATATATATATATATATATATATATATATATATATATATATATATACATTATATATATATTTATATATATATATATATATATATATAAAAAATTTAATATATATATATTAAATATTATATTCCATTCATGATAAATCAATTATCTATCACATGCATTTATATTAATATAATAAAATTATATATAATAAATTATATATATATATATATATTATATTATATTATATTAAATGCATGTGATAGATAATTGATTTATCATGAATGGAATATAATATTTAATATATATATATTAAATTCAACTATATATATATATATATATATATATATATATATATATATATATTATATACATACATAATAATGCTATTAATATAAGCTCCATATCATAGATAATTTATTCATGAATGTAATATAATATAAAATTATATAATTTCTTATATATAAAGTTTTATAAGGAGATACCTATATTTTTATTATAAAAAGTAAAAAAAAAAAAAAAATAAAAAAAATAAAAAAAATTAAAAAAAAAAACTCACTGGCTGAAGGGAAGGTCCTCAATCTCTAGCAGTACGCCTTTCTCGTGTAGTCTGGCGGCGGTGTAACTCAAAGTGTTTTGCTTCTTGTTCTTCCCTGTGGCTCTTGGGGAAGAAGAAAGACAATTCAGATCATATAAAGCACTTCCCTCCCCCTCCATTTTTATTTTATTATTATTTATTCCCCCCCCCCCCACAAATATGTTTAGAGCTATTCATCCTGTGAAACTGGATGTACATTTGTTCTGTGTGGAAAAAAATAAATAAATGTATGATATTCTGCTACTTTCTCTGGGTTGAGTGTCCTTCACTCAAACAGAATAGAGCGATTCAGAAAAATACCGCACTATGTCCACTAGATGGAGCGATGTTGAAGCGTTGATCATCAGCTCCATCTAGTGGCCAAAATATGGTATTGCCCTGATTGACATATTCAACGTGGAGAGAAGAGAAGCCGGTGTTCAATTTTGCCTCCATTCTCACAGAGCGAACACACACTAGATTACCAAAAGTATTGGGACACCTGCCTTTACACGCACATGAACTTTAATGGCATCCCAGTCTTAGTCTGTAGGGTTCAATATTGAGTTGGCCAACCCATTGCTGCTATAACAGCTTCAACTCTTCTGGGAAAGCCGTCCACAAGGTTTAGAAGTGCGTCTATGGGAATGTTCGACCAAAAGCGCATTTGTGCGGTCAGGCACTGATGTTGGACGAGAAGGCCTGGCTTAGTCTCCACTCAAATTCATCCCAAAGGTGTTCTATCGGGTTGAGGTCGGGACTCTGTGCAGGCCAGTCAAGTTCCTCCACCCCCCAAACTCGCTCATCCATGTCTTTATTGACCTTGCTTTGTGCGGGGACTGTGAGCCAGGCCTTCCCGTCCAACATCAGCGCTTGACCTCACCAATGCACTTCTGGAAGAATGGTCAACCATTCCCATAGACACTCTACAACCCAGAAGAGTTGAAGCTGCAAAGGGTGGGCCAACTCAATATTGAACCCTACGGACTAAGACTGGGATGCCATTAAAGATCATGCGTGTGTAAAGGCAGGTGTCCCAATACTTTTGGTAATATAGTGTACATGCTGTTGCACAGGACAAATAGCTCTGCCGACTTGTATAAATTCCCCCCCTTCCGTAGTTTACTGCCAGAGAACCCCCCAACTTAGGACTTAACATTTGCAGCAGCCCTCGCCGCCTCTCTGATACACGGAGTATAATTTTTTCCACGGCCACACGAAAAAAAAAAAAAAAAGGGTCCCACCCGGGCCCTAGGGCGGCTGTGTAGACTTACTTGTGGTTGGCGGCGAGGTTGTCCAGGCAGGTCTTGATATACTGGTTGTAGAAGTCGATCTGCTCCTCGTGGAACGCAGTCTTGCAGTGCAGCCTCTGCATCGTCTGCCGGAGTTTCACCAGCTCGGCCTTCCGGTGCTGGCGGTACCGCCTCTGGTTCCGGATGTCCTGAACAGGAAGAGAACCGGAGAAAAAAACATTGGCCAAAAAATGTACTGAAAATAACTCGGGGGGGGGGGGGGGGATACAAAAAGCAGCGCGCTAAAGAAGACCTTTAAAACCACTTGTCGCTGTTTCTCGGGCTTACCGTTTCCGCCAGTTAGCCCGAGGAACGATCCGACACTGTGGTCGGCTGCTCCCATAGGCAATCAAAGAGTATCTACTCTTTGATCGACTATCGCCTTGGAAGACCACAGCGAAGTCATGACGTCACTTCCAGTCCAGGCGGAAAGTAAAATTTATTTTGTTTTTTTAAGCAATTTTTTTTTTTTTTTTTTAAATGCCTTTTATTCTCATTACCAGGGATGTAAACATTCCTTGTAATATACATAAGGATGACAGGTCCACTTTATGGAGAGATATGGGGGTCGAAAAGACCCCACATCTCTTTATCTTTTTAAAAAGCAAAAGATCGAAAATGTTTTTTTTTATTTTTTTTGATCTTTTGCTTTTTAAAAAAGGTAAAGATATATGAGGTCTTTTTGACCCCCAATATCTCCCCATAAAGTTGACCTGTCATCCTTATGTATATTACAAGGAATGTAATAGAAATAAAAGTGATAAAAAAAAATAAAAAATTAATTTTTTTTCAGTTTACTACTATTTTTTTTTTACACTGTCCCTCTTAATAATAATAATAAAAAAAAATGTATTATATTTATATATATATATATATATATATATATATATATATATATAATAATATAATATATATATATATATATATATATAATGTATTATTAAGGGGGACAGTGTAAAAAAAATAATAAAATAAAAAAATAGTAGTTAACGAAATACAAAATTAATAATTAAGAATAATTAAAAAATCAAAAATAAGTAGTAAGCTAAATATGAAAAAAATATATTAAAAGCACCCAACCTCTTTGTGCTCATGCGCAGAAGCGAACACATACACATATATAAACGATGTTCCCACCACGCATGTGAGGCATCTCCGTGAACTTTAGAGCAAGAGCAATAATTCTAGCGCTAGACCTTCTCTAACTCTAAATAGGTAACCTGTAAAGGCGATTAAATCATCACCTATGGAGATTTTTTTTAAGCAGACTGTCGCCATTCCACAAGTGTGCACAATTTTGAAGCATATATAGATTTATTTATTATGTTGGGGGGTTCCAAGTAATTTTCTAGTAAAAAAATAAATAAAAAAATACTGATTTAAACTTGTAATTAAAGTTTTAAAGCCTGGACAGCAAGTGGTTAACCACTTGACCTGCGGAAGGTTTTTACCCCCTTCGTGACCAGAGCATTTTTTTTTAGCTATTCAGCACTGCGCTACTTTAACAGGTAATTGCGTCATGAAATACTGTACCCAAATGAAATTTTTATCCTTTTTTCCCCCCACAAATAGAGCTTTCTTTTTGTGGTATTCGATCACCACTGGGTTTTCTTTTTTTTTTTTTTTTTATTCTTCATTAAAACGAAAAAAAAAGATTGAAAAAAATAAATAAAATTAAAAATCTTTTTTTTCTGCCAAATCAAAATTTCTTTAGAAATTTGGGTCAAAACGTATTCATGTCTTTGGTTTGCATTACCATTATAGCGTCTACAAATTATGGTGTGTGTGTGTGTATATATATATATATATATATATATATATATATATATATATATATATATATATATATATATATATATATATATATATATATATATATACTACACACACACACACACACACAATACATACATACATACATATACATATATATATATATATATATATATCATAGATGCTATACTGGTAGTGGCGGTGATCAGCGACTTATAGTGTGACTGTGATAGTGTGGCGGAAATCTGGCGCTAACAGACACTGGTTGAGACACTGACGTCACTAGTGACACTAATACAGGAATAATACACTATACACAGTCACTGTAATAATGACACTGGCTGGGAAGGGGTTAACATCTAGGGGCAATCAAGGGGTTAACTGTGTGCCCAACAAGGAGTATTGTGTGCTGATTTTTCTTACTAATCTGGGTGTTTTCTCTCCCTGCTTTTCAGGAAGAAGAAACAGCCAGATCGCCGTTCACTATACACAGAGTTCTGTGCGTTTGTAAAACACAGAACTCTGTGCTGTGATTGGACACAGCTGATCAGCAGGTTTCAGCCAAAATCATTGGCTGGAATCTGCTGCCAGATTCATGCTGTGTCCAATCACAGCACAGGCCGAAAGGGGGCCTATACATACACTTCAAAAAGTTAAGACCCGCAGGAACTTCTCGTTTTACCTTGGTGATCATGTTGATGATGTCCTGATACTGGTTGTTGGAGGACACCAATCCCAGGCTCTCCAGCTTGCGCAAGTTGCGGATAATCTTGCGTTTCTTCTCCTCCATGGACAGCTGGTTGTTGCTCAGTAGGGAGCGATGGCGCTTCATTTTCTCGGGGGTCCGCGCATCCTTCACGGCTCGCTGGTGCATCAAGTGGTAGTGTGAGGCTTCCTGGTCAGAGAAGAACCCCAAAATATTAGCCACCAGAATTCCCTTCCTCATATTGAGGGCAGAATACACCAAAAACGTTCTTCAGAAAGGGTCTATTTCCTATGCCAGGATTTCTCAACCAGGGTTCCATGAAACCATTTGGTTCCTCCAGAGGTTGCTAGGGGTTCTTTGAGCAATTCCTTCCCAAAAGGGGGTAATTCTTCCCAATAAACCGCAAGTTTGGGGAACATGCTTCCCACTGGCCGCCAACGCAAGGGGCAATGTTCCCACTGGCCGCCAACGCAAAGGGGCAATGTTCCCACTGGCCGCCAACGCAAAGGGGCAATGTTCCCACTGGCCGCCAACGCAAGGGGCAATCTTCCCACTGGCCGCCAACGCAAAGGGGCAATCTACCCACTGGCCGCCAACGCAAGGGGGCAATCTACCCACTGGCCGCCAACGCAAGGGGCAATCTACCCACTGGCCGCCAACGCAAGGGGCAATCTACCCACTGGCCGCCAACGCAAGGGGCAATCTTCCCACTGGCCGCCAACGCAAGGGCCATTCTTCCCACTGGCCGCCAACGCAAGGGGCAATCTTCCCACTGGCCGCCAACGCAAGGGCCATTCTTCCCACTGGCCTCCAACGAAAGAAGCAATCTTCCCACTGACCACCAACGCAAGGGGCAATCTTCCCACTGGCCACCAACGCAAGAAGCAATCTTCCCACTGGCCACCAACGCAAGAAGCAATCTTCCCACTGGCCACCAACGCAAGGGGCAATCTTCCCACTGGCCACCAACGCAAGGGGCAATCTTCCCACTGGCCACCAACGCAAGGGGCAATCTTCCCACTGGCCACCAACGCAAGGGGCAATCTTCCCACTGGCCACCAACGCAAGGGGCAATCTTCCCACTGGCCACCAACGCAAGGGGCAATCTTCCCACTGGCCACCAACGCAAGGGGCATTCTTCCCACTGGCCACCAACGCAAGGGGCATTCTTCCCACTGGCCACCAACGCAAGGGGCATTCTTCCCACTGGCCACCAACGCAAGGGGCATTCTTCCCACTGGCCACCAACGCAAGGGGCATTCTTCCCACTGGCCACCAACGCAAGGGGCATTCTTCCCACTGGCCACCAACGCAAGGGGCATTCTTCCCACTGGCCACCAACGCAAGGGGCATTCTTCCAACTGGCCACCAACGCAAGGGGCATTCTTCCCACTGGCCACCAACGCAAGGGGCATTCTTCCCAATAGCCACCAACGCAAGGGGCATTCTTCCCAATGGCCACCAAATGCAAGGGGCATTTTTATCACAAGTTTGTAATATAGTAATTTTTAGCAAAGGTTCCCTGAGACTGTAAAGTTCTTACAAGGGTTCCTCTCACATTACTTGGACACTTACCTTACCTTCGTTCTCCCACTGCATTTCTGGGAGTCGAAAGGAAATACCTGCTACTTCTGGCTAAGAAGGGGAATGTGACATCACTGGGCCAATAAGCACTGTCATATGGTGTGGGAAGGCTACCGTTGTGGTGACTCATTGGTTACACGTTAATATTTAGCTCCTGGAAGGTGAATGGAGCAGGGGGAGAGGGCACGTAAAAAGATGGCATATGTTGTTGGGAAGGTCTGTATTGAAGCCTAACTTTGAGATCCTAACTTCAAGACCTTGGATTCCACAACATTTTTATTTTTTTTTGCTCACTTTTTCCAGAAGACTCCAGACTGGCCATATGATGTCCTAGATCCTCATCCTATTCTCCTAACAGCGAGTGGTCCTCAGTGATGCCAAGAACACCACCAAACGTGGCGACATCAGTGCCATTACACTGAGCACAGGGAGATTTGGTGAGGTCTTCTCAGAAGGCAGGTACATAATATCCTACATTCATAGTATTAGCTCAGTCTTCTGGTTTGAAGGACCCAAGGCGTCATTCAACCTAGAAGACTGAGGATATCTTGTGGCAGAAAAAAAAGTTACTGTGGGAGACAGAGCTGGGGAGGAGGGGAGTATTGCAGCTGAAGCCTGGGGGGCATTGATAAAATAGGCCTGGACATGAGCACAGTTCAATACCCCCACTGACACCAACAATGGGGCCCAATGACACCAACGTCGGAGCACAATTCTTCCCACTGACACCAACGATGGAGCACAATTTCTCCCAGTGACACCAACAATTAGGCCCGATGCCTCCTAATAATACCAACAACGGAGCACAATTTCTCCCAATGAAACAGACGACGGGGCAAAATTCCTCCAACTGACAACGAAGGGGCATTGCTGTTTTTTCCCCACCGATGTTGGCCACTTTTCTACTCCCAATGGCCACAGCCCAGCCCCCCCTTAAGTTTAAAGGACAGTGAACTGGCCCATTGTTTAGAAAGTTTGGAGACCCTTGATCTAGACAACCAGGTGGTTCCATTATCGCTATGGACAACGATCCGGACGGGGAGCTTACCTGGTTTGCGGAGGCCGAGGTGTGGAGCAGCTCCGTTAGCGTGTCCCCGGGCTGGGACTGGATGACATCCAGCAGCATGTGCTTGGTGCTGTATGAAAGGCAACAGTTTCAGTACATGCATAGGACACAAAAAATTCAACTATGCACAAAAACATAAGAACTGCGGTACAGAAAAATTGCCAACATTTTACCCAGTCTTTATCCAGCATATTTTTCCACATCATTTTTTTTTGAGCAGTAATTTATTTAAATTTAAATATTTATTTAACCACTTCCCGCCCGGCCTATAGCAGATTGACGGCCAGAAAGTGGTTCCGTTATCCTGACTGGGCGTCATATGACATCCAGAAAGATAACAAGCCGGCGCGCGCCCGTGGGGGCGTGCAGCGCCACTCTGACACACCGCATTTCTGATCGTGGCATGGAGCCTCTGACGGAGGCTCCATACCACGTGATCAGCTGTGACCAATCACAGCTGATCATCGCGTGAACCCGGAAGTGCCGGCAAACGGCATTCCTAGGTTTGCGCTGACAAGGAGAGCCGATCGGTAGCTCTCCCTGTTGGGGGGACAGGGCGGTCTGTGATACTAATTAGCACATTGATTATCAGCACAGCCCCATCAGATGTGCCACCACAGCTGCCAAAAAGTGACAATAAGCTGCCAGTCAGTGCCCCATTAAAAAATTTTTTAAAAAACGACGACAATTCCCAGATCAGTGCTAATTAGTGCCCACCACAGTGCCAGTCAGTGCCCATCAGAGTGCCCAGCAGTAAAATCTGTCAGTAACTCAATGTTGCCCATCAGTGCCAATCAATACCGCCCATCAGTGCCGCCAGCCAGTGCCCATCAGGAGACACTGATATGTAGAATTGATGGGTACTGATACGCAGCACTGATGGGCACCAATAGGCCTATTGGTGTTTATTAGTGCCTATCAGTGCTGCGTATCAGTACCCATCAATTCTACATATCAGTGTCTCCTGATGGGCACTGGCTGGCGGCACTGATGGGCGGTATTGAGTTACTGACAGATTTTACTGCTGGGCACTCTGATGGGCACTATTGGTGCCCATCAGTGCTGCGTATCAGTACCCATCAATTCTACATATCAGTGTCTCCTGATGGGCACTGGCTGGCGGCACTGATGGGCGGTATTGAGTTACTGACAGATTTTACTGCTGGGCACTCTGATGGGCACTATTGGTGCCCATCAGTGCTGCGTATCAGTACCCATCAATTCTACATATCAGTGTCTCCTCATCAGCGCTAACCCCATCAGTGCCAACCCCATCAGTGCCAACCCCATCAGTGCCAACCCCATCAGCGCCAACCCCATCAGCGCCAACCCCATCAGCGCCAACCCCATCAGCGCCAACCCCATCAGCGCCAACCCCATCAGTGCCAACCCCATCAGCGCCCGTCAGTAAAGGAGAAAACTAAATTTTATAACCGAAACAAAGAAAAAAAATATGTTTTTTTCCAAAGAAATTCGGTCCTTTTTAGTTTTAGCAAAGAATAAAAACCACAGAGGTGATCAAACACCACCAAAAAGAAAGCTCCATTTGTGGGAACAAAATGCTAAAAATGTAGTTTGGGTACAGCGTTCTATGACCGCGCAATTGTCATTCAAACTGCCACAGCGCTGAAAGATGAAAATTGTCCTGGACGGGAAGGGGGGGAAGTGCCCGGTATTGAAGTGGTTAAATATATGTAATATAAAATACTTAACTATATATATATATATATATATATATATATAAATATATATATATATATATATATATAATATATATATATATAAAAACTCAGTGCTGCCCATCAGTGCCAATCAATACCGCCCATCAGTGCCACCAAAAAAAAAAAAAAAAAACACGGTATACTAGTCCAGTTGGTCACCTGAGTAGGAGGCTCTGGGTGTCCATCTGTTCCATATTCGATTCAGTCATATCAAACTTATTGGTGAGGGTGAGCGAGATCTCCAGCTTCCGGAGCTGAGCCAGCGCTTCCACGGAGGCCGCGTCGTGGAGGTTTGAGGTGCTTTCTCCTGGAAATTAAGACCATAAAATGTTGTCAGATGATTATTTTTTTTTTTTTTTTTGGCAAATGGTACAATTTTTTGCATGCATGAATCCAATGGACCGTACCGATCAGAGACTGGACTGTGGGCAGTTCTCCGAGATCCTCCAGTAGTTCATGTATGGGATCTTTGTGGTCGGGGGCGATGGAGTCTTGGTGTTCTAGTAACAGCTGGGAACGCAGAGAACATTCAGTGCTACATCAGAAGACTATTATTAAAGAGAGAGAGTATTTTTTAGTATAGTTTGCACTTTTATAAAACTATAAAATGGTATCCATGTTCTCTTTAGGATTTAAACAGATCAGCTGAGACTAAACCAATTTTTTTTTTTTTTAATATCAGGTGGAGCCCAGTGAGCTGAACAAAGCCCTGACTTCGTAAATGTCTTGTATAGTCTAACAGTGAGATCTCCTGGCCATAATTCCAGCTCTGCTCCTACCTGGAAGTTTTTGGGTGTTTCTACCCATCTTTGTGGACCTTTCACTCAAGGAAATAGATAGCAACCCAAGATGCTGCCTAAATAAAGAGGACGCCATTCTCCTGGAGTGAAATGCAGATGAAGGCACTGTCAAGGGGAGTACAGTACTCCGACACACAGGTCCACTTTAAGGCAAATTGGTTTCTCAATATAACGCCCTCCTCAGCCAACTGACCAAAACTATTGACCTTACCTTGTGAGTGTCAATCAGCTCTCCAACAGTGATGTAAATAACCGGCTTCATGGTGCTGACCATCTCTGAATACTCATCTATATTAAATCTGTCTTCTGGCTCTGGGACGTTGCATGCCGTGCGGATGAACTTCCTATAACCCAAAAGATCAAAATCAGCCATGGCGGTTATACCAACCAATAACACAAGGCAAGGCGACCAGAACTTATCCAAACTTCCTGTAACCCAAAGATCTAAAATCAGCCATGGCGGTTATACCAACCAATAAAAACACAAGGCAAGGCGACCAGAACTTATCCAAACTTCCTGTAACCCAAAGATCAAAATCAGCCATGGCGGTTATACCAACCAATAAAAACACAAGGCAAAGCAACCAAAAAACATACCCAAACTTCCTGTAACCCAAAGATCAAAATCAGCCATGGCGGTTATACCAACCAATAACACAAGGCAAGGCGACCAGAACTTATCCAAACTTCCTGTAACCCAAAGATCAAAATCAGCCATGGCGGTTATACCAACCAATAAAAACACAAGGCAAGGTGACCAAAAAACGTACCCAAACTTCCTGTAACCCAAAGATCTAAAATCAGCCATGGCGGATATACCAACCAATAACACAAGGCAAGGCGACCAGAACTTACCCAAACGTCCTGTAACCCAAAGATCTAAAATCAGCCATGGCGGTTATACCAACCAATAAAAACACAAGGCAAGGCGACCAGAACTTACCCAAACTTCCAGTGCGTTTCCGCAAGGTATTGGTTAACCAGGCCGAGATGGGCGTCCTCGAACATCTTATTGGCGGCTGCGTGCTGTAGGACCTTGGCGATGGAACCCAGGGTCCTCCTCTGGTCCGGGTGAATAGACCCTCCCGCAGAGATGTCCACGATATCAAAGGCGTCTGGGGCCACCATGGCGGGGTTCATGAAGCGGTAATAGAGCAAATTCCCAACAATCTAAACCGATAAAATTTAGCATATTTAGCTATGGCAATTAGCATTTCAGGTCAGCAATGGCAACCTTTGTATTTCTCCAAGGAAAGGGTCACTTAAAGGGCTCATTCACACGGTACATTACTGCGTGCTGGTGTGTACATTCGCTCCCCTGCATTGCACCCACCCTTTCCCCCTCCAGTGCTGTCCTCCACCTTTTGTCTCAGCTGGCTTACAGGTTTGAGGGATGGCCAGCAATGTTCAACCCCTTCCTGTGTGCCCACCTAGGGGTATGTGATCACATCGGCCTGGGCTCACAAGATGGCAGTATTAAATGGCTCTCATCTGCTATTACATGCATGCCCTGAAGTGCTACAATAAGGACCACCCACTACTAGAGAAGGAGGAAGGACCCATGATGTCACTAAATTAAGCTGAAGAATGTTGGAGGAGAAGATAAAGGGAGCACGGTGTCACTGAACCAAGCAGAATAATGGAGAAGAGGAAGGACCCGTGAGGTCACCAGACTGGGCGGAAGTATAATTGAGGAAAAGAGGAAGGACCTGTGATGTCACAGGACTGGGCAGAAGAATGATCGAAGAGAAGAGGAAGGACCAATGATGTCACCAGACCAGGAAGAATGATGGCGGTGAAGGAGGACCCTGATATCACTGGACTGGGCAGAAGAAAGTTGAAGGAGAAAAGGAAGGACACGTGATGTCACCAAGCTGGGCAGAAGAATGATCAAGAAGAAGATTTTACCAGACCAGAAAAAAGAATGATGGATGAGAAGGAGGAACCTTGATTTCACAGGACTGGGAAGAAGAAAGCTGGAGAAGAGGATGGACACTTGATGTCACAAGACCAGGCAGAAGAAATTTGGAGGAGAAGAGGAAGAACCCGTGATGTCCTGGGACCTGGCAGAAGAATGATCGAAGAGAAGAGAAAGGACTGATGATGTCACCAGACCAGGAAGAATGATGGAGGAGAAGGAGGACCCTGATATCACTGGACTGGGCAGAAGAAGGCTGGGAGGAGAAGAGGAAGGACACGTTATGTCACCAGGCTGGGCAGAAGAATAATCAAGAAGAAGAAGATTTTACTGGACTGGGAAGAAGAAAGCTGGAGAAGAAGAGGATGGACACTTGATTTCACAAGACAAGGCAGAAGAAAGTTGGAGGAGAAGAGGAAGAACCCATGATGTCACCATACCAGGAAGAATGAGGGAGGAGGAGGAGGACCCTTGATGTCACTTGACTGGGAAGGAAGGAAGGAAGGAAGGAAGGAAGGAAGGAAGGAAGGAAGGAAGGAAGGACGGACGGACGGACGGACCAAACTGGGCAGAAAAAATGCTCAGGTTAAAAGGGATGTATATATATATACACACACACACACACACATACATACACACACACACACATACATACACACACACACACATACATACATACACACACACGCACCCCTTGAAATTTTCCACATTTTGTCATGTTTCAACCAAAAACGTAAATGTATTTTATGCGATAGACCAACACAAAGTGTCACATAATTATGAAGTGGAAGGAAAATGATAAATGGTTTTAAATTTTTTTTATAAATATGTGAAAAGTGTTGGGTGCATTTGTATGGCGCCCCCCTGAGTCAATACTTTGTAGAACCGCCTTTCACTGCAATTACAGCTTTTTAGGGGTGTCTCTACCAGCTTTGCACATCTAGAGAGGGACATTTTTGCCCATTTTTCTTTGTAAAATAGCTCAAGCTCTGTCAGATTGGATGGACAGCAATTTTTAAGTCTTGCCACAGATTTTCAATTGGATTTAGGTCTGGGCTTTAACTGGACCATACTAATACATGAATATGCTTTGATCTAAATTAAACCATTCCATTGTAGCTCTGGCTGTATGTTTCGGGTCGTTGTCCTGATGGAAGGTGAACCTCCACCCCAGTCTCAAGTCTTTTACAGACTCTAATGCCGCGTACACACGACCGGACTTTGACAGCAATGGTCCGACGGAACGAATCTGTTGGACAATTTGATTGTGTGTGGGCTCCATCGGGCCTTTACTGTCCAAAAATCTGACACGGACTTTAGAAATAGAACATGTTTCAAATTTTTCGGCTGGAACTCCGCCAGACCAAGTTCATCCAGCTTCCCAGCAACAGAAAAGAATCCCCACAACATGATGCTGCCACCACCATGTTTCACAGTGGGGATGGTGTGTTTAGGGTGAGGTGCCGTGTTAGTTTTCCCCCACACATAGCGTTTTGCTTTTAGGCCAAAAAAGTTCAATTTTGGTCTCATCTGACCAGAGGACCTTCTTTCACATGTTTGCTCTCTGCGGCTGAACGAATCAGTGCAGGAGGGAATGAAAGGTGAGCGTGTGCAACTGAGGAAGAGGTAATTAAAGCAAATCCGTTGCTTTGCCCTGAAGTAGCAAAGCAAAAATGTAACTCAGTACACGTCCCACAATGTTAAAAACTCTGTTCATGCATTTGCATTACAAGCGACCAAGACTGACCATCCCTCTCACCTTATGGAGGTCTTCTTCTCTGGACTTTGGGAACTTCTGACTTAAAGAATGTTTCAAGACTTTTCCTATGTAACGCATCCCGTAACTACAAAGTTGAAAAATATAGAATTTATTGAAAAGCCAGCAAACTAAAATGCCCGATTTATAGAACAGTCGTCCTCTGCATTTAGATATATGGATTTAAAAACATTAATCTTGTCAAAATGATATTCTGGCCTCTAAAGGACTTTTGATTAACTGCACCCAACTGACTTCCTGCAGTAGGGATAGTACTACCATCAAGATGTCAGAATACTTACGGGATCTGATCAACGTTTGAGACGATGGTTGAAAAAAATTTGTCCGTTATGGCAATGAGGTTACGGATAGAAATATCTAGACGTCTTTGAACCTCCGAGTGAGTGAGGGCCTGCTCTGGTGTGACATCGTAGGGGAGAGTGCTGCAAGATGGAAAAGAAGGGGGTCATTGCATATTTGCATTTGTGGACACAAGACCTTTTCACCTATGTGAATGTTGAGACATCCCGTTCCAAAACCATGACCATAAAATCCTCTACTTTTCTGGGAAGACTTTCCACAAGATTTTGGGAGGTTGTCTGTGGAAACTTGGGCCCATTCTGCCAAAAGTATATTTGTGAGGTCAGGTACTGATGTTGGATGAGAGGACCTGGTTTACAATCAGATTTTCATTTCATCCCAAAGGTGTTCAAGTAGGCTTGAGGTCAGGCTATGTGTAGGTCACTTGAGTTCCTCCACCACAAACAGGTCAAACTCTGATTTTATGTAGCTGGCCACCATTTATAGGTACTGACGCTGGCTGAGGTGGTTTTTGCCATCGGCATTCCAACTCAATTCAAAAGGTGTTGGGAGTCCTGCATAGAACCATGACCTCAACCCTACTCAACATCGTTTGGATTGAGTTGGAATGCCAATGGCAAGTCTGGTCTTCTCACCCAACATCAGTATCAGACCTTAAAAATTGTAGCTGGCTCCATAAAGTCAGGGTTTGACCAGTTTGGTGTGGAGGAACTCAAATGGCCTACACAAAGCCTGAACCTTAACCCTACTCCTCCACACCAAACCATGCATCTATGGAGCGGACTTTACACACGGGGCACAGTCATGCAGGAATAGAAAAGAGCCTCCTCCAAACTGTTACCACAAGCGTGGAAACACTAAAAGCTGCTATATTAGTTTATTTTGTCATCTCCATCAAGCAGGTGGAAACGTCCTCAACTCACCTCTTCTTCCCAGTCTGAGTCTCCACTTGGTTGACCCAGCCCTTGTAGATCTCCACCGGGTTGATCCGAATGTTTATGGCTTTGTCCTGCAAAACCTCCTTCACCACGCTCCCCAGAATTTGTCTCAGGGCATTTTGCCCCCGAGCGCTGCGGTAAAAGCTGACCAGTAAACGTATGACCGTCGCGTTTCCAGTTATGATGTCTTGAATTCTGTCTACCTTGGAGCTGAGAAGATCGGAAAAAAAAAAAAAATTAAAGCGTCAGGATCCTAATTTAAAGATCATTTATATTTACAGCAAATTTTCCTACGAGGGGCTGCCATTGCCAATTGCCTTCTGATGCGGCTAGTTGTCTGGCAAGTACACTGACCAGCTGGGTTCAATAAAGTTTCAATCCCTGACCTGGAATGCCGATCTGTGGTGGTAATACGCAGAGTTTTAACACTGAACTGGACACTCCCCAAAACCAAAGGGGTTCTAGGCTGCTTCAAACTGGAAATCAAGAAAGATAAATGGCAGGAGCACCACACCAGTGTCGAAGTACAAAATAATAGTACTCCAATGTAAAGTTCAAGCAGAAAGCGTTTAAGCAAACCCCCCTTTGCCAAGGTTGGCTATATGAATATCTACGAAATTTACTTTAGGCGTTTGACTCAGAGTTAGCAGCTCATGACCCTGCCTAAAAGATAACCTTTAACAAACTCTGGACTAAATACCTCAATCCATGTCCAAGATCAGTAGGTTTTCAACCAACGAGGTAGAAGGGTCCTCAACTGTGGCCATCATCAAGAAGCCACACAATATTTTAGAATACGTTATGCCACAAGGATGACCATAGACTGAAGAGAAACCAGAATATGGACATGCTACAGGTGCAGTTGGAGATTGTATACATGCAAGAGGACAAAAGTTATAGAAAGGAAATGTTACATTAGACTGCAAGAGTTCACGGTCACAACGCTACCTCTGCTGACTACTGCATCCAAGGACCACATAGGAAGCAACAAAGGGCCTCATGCAGCCCACCAGGACCTTAGATACGCCATTATTACCTGTTGAAGGAGGACTCAAACACTGAAAAGCGGTGGCTATTTACATAGACTCTGATTGAACTGTATATTGTAATCCACTTTTTTTTTTTGGACATAAACACTCTCGAGGCCTCACGTCTCTTTCTCTAGTATCTGTAAAGTCAGACAAAGACTTGCTAGAGGAACCAGAATATAGACATGGTACTGAAGACTTGCTAGAGGAACCAGAATTCGAATTCTGGTTCCTCAAGCAAGTCTTCAGTACCATGTTTGAATTCTGGTTCCTCTAGCAAGTCTTCAGTACCATGTTTGGACATGGTACTGAAGACTTGCTAGAGGAACCAGAATATGGACATGATAATTAAGACTTGCTAGAGGATCCAGTATTGAGACATGGTACTGAAGACTTGCTAGAGGAACCAGAATATGGTCATGGTACTGAAGACTTGCTAGAGGAACCAGAATATTGATATGGTACTGAAGACTTACTAGAACCAGAATTCAGACATGGTACTGAAGACGTACTAGTGGAACCAGAATTCAGACATGATACTGAAGACTTGCTAGAGGAACTAGAATTCGGACATGGTACGAAAGACTTGCTAGAGGAACCAGACTATGGACATGGTACCGAAGACTTGCTAGAAGAACCAGAATTTGAATTCTGGTTCCTCTAGAAAGTCTTCAGTACCATGTTTGGATGTGGTACTGAAGACTTACTAGAGGAACCAGAATTCAAACATGGTACTGGAGACTTGCTAGAGGAGCCAAATTCAAACATGGTACTGAAGACTTGTTAGAGGAACCAAATTCAAACATGGTACTGAAGACTTGTTAGAGGAACCAGAATATGGACATGATACGGGTGCGGTTGGAGATTTCATATATGCAACAGGACAAAAGTTATTGACAGGGAACATTACACTAGACTGCAAGAGATCACGGTCATTAAAGCCTCTTTGAAAAAAAAAAAATACCAATGCTGACTGCATAGGAATCACCAAAGGGCCCCCATCCAGCCCACAACGACCTTAGATATTCCATCTATTTATCAATCCCTGATGAAGGAGACCTTGAACACTGAACAAGTGGTGGCTATTTACAGACTCTAAACTGTATATTGTAATACGCTCTTTTGGACATGAACACTCTCCTGCCCTCACGTCTTTTCAGTATCTGTAAAAAGTCAAAGTTTTGAAGCCAGATGGTAAGCATGACCTCCAGGAAACTAGCATTTCCAAAATGGCGGCCTCCCTGACCTTCTCAGGAAAGGTTTCCTTTAACATCCCCCATAGCCTATGTAATAAAATCACTTTGGTCTAACACGACCCCCCCAGCCTCCCTTCCCATCTGCTATTCAAAATTTTATCTCAATGGTCTAAAATTTTAGCCAAAACTCGAAATATCCCCATGAAATTCATAAATTAGTCATGTGATCTAGGCACCCCTGCCAGACAGCACACGGGCAGGTCCGGGACCTCCCAACAGTCTGATCTGCAGAATCAGTGGACCTAAAGCCTAGAAGTAGACAATGCAAGGCCCCATAGATGACTGCAGAACATAGTCTAAACTCAAAAAGCACATCCCGGAGACAACCTGGCTGGACCATTTAGATGCCTCCTGGGAGATTGAGGTCATCAGGACCGCTCCACTCCCCCCCAAAAAAAATATATATATCTGCCCCGCCCTCTTACGTTATCTCCTCCTGCAGGGCAGTGCGGAATAACTTGAGCAGGAGGTAGGCCTCTCTGCGGTTGGAGGCGTAGTTGTACAGGGTGAAGGTCACGGATTCCATGAACTTGGTGGATTTGTTTTGCGGCATCTGGAAGATCAGTTTGGCCATATATTCCGGAAGGGTCTAAAAACAGGAGAACAAACATTGAGGACTATTTTTATTGTTAAAAGACATGTGATAAGAGTTAACTGTGACCACATCCATACGAGTCAGGAGAGAGGCGGGTCACACACACTAGTAGACTTATTTATAAAAAATGTATTTATATAAATTCATATTAAAATTTATTTATTTATATATTTATTTGCTTATTTATAGAACTTTCTTACGATTTTCTCCTTATATGGGCAATATACAAAATAAATGCTGGCAACGCTTTTTCAGATCCTAAAATTCCGCAGACTGTGCGTCTAAGCCTCACCACCCTGTTTGATCAGCGAACGTTTAGGAAGCATACCCAGAATGGATGATGCCCACCAAGAGAGCTCTCCCCTCCGGTAAGCAAACTCCTACTCCGGCTCCCATCTCCACATCCCACAATGCAATGCCTCGCTCTATAGGCCCCCCTATGCATCATGATGGAAGACGTGATGAGAATGCCGGAGCTTCTACCTGCACAGCAAAATTTGCAGAAGGCATCCAAGATTTATGGGGCAAATTGGCTCTTAGGAGCAGGGACCTCTTAACCCTCTTGTATGTTAACTGTACTGTCTCTCTGTAGATTATAAAAGCACTGCGCAAACTCCTGGCACTATATAAATCATGTAGAATAATCCTCCTCTTCAAAAATAAATAAATAAAATGATTCATCATCAATTAAATGATTTACATTTTTATTATTGAAATTATATTATATTTATATTTATTTTGTTATTGATGATGGCGATGATTAACAAAATTTTATATATAAAAAAAAAAAAATTAAAATTTTTTATATATATATATATATATATATATATATATATATATATATATATATATATATATATATATATATATATATATATATATATATATATATATGAACAGAAAAGTGTATAATGAGTGGCCTAAGTATATACACTACTCAGCGCTGGATGTGTGACTACAGTGAAACAGATTGACCGATCGATTCAATAAATATATAAATAAGTTGAGGTATTTATATAAGTAAATTAAATGAGCAGCTGTTTAAAATCAAGTAAATATATAGAGAAGGTATAGAGATAAATATAAATATATAGAGAAGGTAGTAAAAAATCAAACAGTGGTTCCTGTGAAATAAAATACTAAAACAGCGCTAAAAAATGACATTAAAGGATAATAAAATCTTTCTGTGATCAGTCCACAGGTCATAAATAAGGTGAAGAAATAATGCAGCAAAAGGTAGTCCTTTTAAGTGTATCTGAGAGATATAGTGCACAGTTCAAAATAGTGGGTGACTTTTCATGTGGCTAAGGTATTCCAGGTGTATATCCAAGCACCGCTGTAATCCCTCTAGACAATTCCACCACGTGAGGCACGCTCCCCTCAGGGGGTTAAACTCACCAGAAGGATAAATCAAACAGGCCTTGAGATATAAAGCATCATCACGGTATACACTGCCCAAGATACGTCAAACATCCAGAAACAGCGCCAATCAGATCACTTCCTCAGCATTGGTACCACCAGGGTTTTAAAATATCACCAGGGTTTCAAGGATAAATCAGCTCACAATGGTATGTCATAAAAAATGAAGAGAGTGGCATACATAGTGTAATTCCATTTTAATCATTAAAAGCATACAACCCTGTACAATCCCCTATGGTAATAAGCGTACATTTAAATTTCTTTGCAAACAGCGTATAAACAGTATCACTTGCGTGTATATGGTGGAGGCAGTTCTCCAATCGTCCACAGTGGCAGCAAACAATTCCTCCCGAAGCGGCCTGTGTGTCTCTGCTGACACAGGCTTCACTTCCGGGCGGTGGTTAGCGGCAGTGGAGCGCAAACGTGACTTCCGGTCGAGCGTCGTGTAGGCCTAGGCTGAGTTTAACCCCCTGAGGGGAGCGTGCCTCACGTGGTGGAATTGTCTAGAGGGATTACAGCGGTGCTTGGATATACACCTGGAATACCTTAGCCACATGAAAAGTCACCCACTATTTTGAACTGTGCACTATATCTCTCAGATACACTTAAAAGGACTACCTTTTGCTGCATTATTTCTTCACCTTATTTATGACCTGTGGACTGATCACAGAAAGATTTTATTATCCTTAAGGCTCCATGCACACTGAAGCTCAAAAAAGCTTTTTCTGGACGCCAGATTGCTGGCAGAAAACGCTGGTTAAAAAACTTGCTTTTAACAGTGTTTTGTACTAGCGTTTATGAGCGTTTATTAGCGTTAGCGTTTATGAGCGTTTTTAATATACACAAAGGACACTCCAAAAATCCCACAATGCATTCCAAACTCCCCCAATGCATTGAAAAAATAGAACACCGAATGCTAATTAGCGCGCGTTCATGAGCATTTATCAGCATTTGGCTTTTTTGGCGGTGAAAAACGGCACTTTGAACGCAAATTTCTGGCGTTCAGAAAAAAGCCCATAAACTCCACTGCTCATTAAAGCTAAAAAACGTCCATGTGTGCATGGACACATAGGCTAACATAAAGTGGAGTTTATGGGCTTTTAAAAAAAACGCCCAAACTCCAATAAACTGCAGTTTATGAGCTTCAGTGTGCATGGAGCCTTAATGTCATTTTTTAGCGCTGTTTTAGTATTTTATTTCACAGGAACCACTGTTTGATTTTTTACTACCTTCTCTATATATATATATATATATATATATATATATATATATATATATATATATATATATATATATATATATATATATATATATATATATAATATATATATATATAAATAAATAAAAAACATTTTATTTTTTATTTTTTTATTTATATAAAATTTTGTTAATCATCGCCATCATCAATAACAAAACATATATATTTTGTTATTGATGATTAACAAAATTTTATACATATAAAAAAAAAAAAAATGTATATATAAAATTTTGTTATCGATGGAGATGATTAATCAATCAATCACCGCCCTCATCAATAACAAAATATATATATATATATATATATATATATATATATGTGTGTATGTGTATGTGTATGTGTGTGTGTTTGTTTGTGTGTGTGTGTGTTTGTGTGTGTGTGTGTTTGTGTGTGTGTGTGTTTGTGTGTGTGTGTGTTTGTGTGTTTGTGTGTTTGTGTGTGTGTGTTTGTGTGTGTGTGTGTGTGTGTGTGTTTGTGTGTGTGTTTGTGTGTGTGTGTGTTTGTGTGTGTGTTTGCGTGTGTGTTTGCGTGTGTGTTTGCGTGTGTGTTTGCGTGTGTGTTTGTGTGTGTGTTCCCCATCAAAATAAAAAAAAAATAATAATAAATTCATCATCAATAATTAGTAATAGATTACATATTTTTGACTTATGTTTATATATGTCCAGCATTTTCACAGCCATCCCGAATAATCCCCATAGTGCATCTAATGTGTGTGTTTCATATAAATCACCAGATCCATCTAGTGGCCATCATGCCAGATTTTCCTGATTGCAATATTTCAGGAAAATACCACAATGCGTCCACTTGATGGAGCTGGTGATCAGAGGAATGACAGTCACGTAGCCATTTTTTTTTTTTTATGAACAGACCCCTACGTATTAGCAGAAAGAAAAAAAATTATAATAATAATAATAATATTATATAAAAAAATATAAATTAAAGGTGGGACCCCATCAGAAAGATGCACTACCTGCAGCAGGTAGAAGAGGTGTTGATAGGCTTCCAGTTTCTGCCTCTTCTCCTTGCTCAGAGACTTTAACCCTTTCTGCTTATCGATGGCCATCAGATCAGACAGCTGCTCTTTGTTCTTTCTGGTCAGCTTCTTGCAGTGAAAAACAACTTCCTGTACAAAAAATAAATAAAAAAATAAAATAAAAAAAAGACCACGCGGACTCGCCACACCCTAAAATAAGAAATACCATTATTACATGTGTAGACGCTGCTTCCTGCTTTTTCTTACACAAGTGTTGCACTTTACTGCCCATTCTCACAATGATAACCTATGGGTCAGCCGACCCACTAAAAACAACGCACTCCCTGTGTGGCCGACATCTTCATTTCTTTAAATGGCTAACCTGTTATAGTAATAATACAATTAACAAGCGGTTGACCCTGAAGGGTGACCCTATTAATAAAGGAGTTGTTCAAGTCCTGATATAAAGGTGCATTATCAGCCCCAACGCATTGCTACCGAGAGTCTTTTATTCCAACTTTTAATCAGAATCAGTTTTAGATCTGAATGATTAATTCTTGGTGTAGCCCTTCAATCTCAGGATCTAGTCTGACACAGGACTGAGGCTGCATTCACATCCGAGCGTATCGTCTTTGAGCGTTTTTTTTGCGCACGATTTTGGCGCGTGTTTATGGAGCGACTTGTGTGGTTTTATACAGTGTTTTTGAGCTTTGGCATTTTATTAATAGTCAATAGAGAAAACTCACCTGTTGCTAGACATTTCAGCATTTTTTTAGCTTTTATTTCTTCTTTTTGTTTATTATTATTTTTCATTAGGGTAAGGGGTTAGTGTTACGGCTAGGTTAGGGTTAGGATTAGGATTAGGGGTTGGGGTTATTTATCATTTTTTTTGTTAGGGTGTTACTACTACTACTATAAAATGTAAAATAAATACACAAATAAAAATAATAAATAAATTCAATAAATGAATACAAAGTAATAATAAATAATTAACTCTTAAACTTAACCCTAAGAAAAATAATAAAAGAAAATTATTATTAATTTTTTTTTTTTTGGGTGACAATTTAATATTTTAAAGTTAGGGGTAATTATTATTATAACTTACCTGTTAGACATTTCAGCTCTCTTTTTTATCATTCTTCTTCTTCGTTTATTATTATTATTTTTCATTAGGGTAAGGTGTTAGTGTTACGGCTAGGTTAGGATTTGGAGTTGGGGTTTTTTTATCATTTTTTTTTTTTTTGTTAGGGTGTTACTACTACTACTATAAAATGTAAAATACACAAATAAAAATAATCGTAAATAAATTCAATAAATGAATATGACGTAATAATAAATAACCAACTACTAACCTTAACCCCAAAAAAATAAATAAAATAATAATAATAATAACTAAACACTCTCTAGCCTGTATTGGCATGAGTCTTCCCTTTGTTGTATAACTAAACACACCAACACAAAATAAAATATATTATAAATTTTATTTTTATTTTTTTGGGTTTATAATTGGGTGATAATTTATTTAATATTTTAAGGTTGGGGGTAATTATTATTTATGTATTACATATTCATTTATGATGATTTTTAGTTAATTTGTGTATTTATTTATTCATATATTACTATTTTGTTTTTACATTATTTTCCTTTGAGGGGAAACCGCGCCAAAAACGTGCACAAAAAAAAAAAAAAAAAAAATATATAAAATGTAAAAAAATAAAAATAAATAAAAAACACAAACAAACAAACAACAAGGGAATTGATCTTACTTTGTCATCAAGCTTCACACTCTCTGGATTATACTTATTCTTGGGAAGGCTAATTTAGGCAAAGTTAGGATTGAGTGTGTAAATTTGGGTAGGAGTTCACATACTATCTAGAAATGTAATAATACAAATAAAAATAATCGTATAATAATTCATATAAATGCAATTTGAGTAATAAGAATAACAAATACTAAGGGGAACCAAAAAAAAGTAATAAATAATAATAAACCTCTAGCTGTATTGGCATGAGTCAATCCTTTGTTGAAATAAACCAGGACAAATGACAAAATGAGGAATTTTAGGTTTATGTTTTGAGGTTTATAATTGGGGAAATTTTATTTTGAGGATTGGGGTAATTGATATTAAATGTCTAGAGATCATAGATCGTTTTGTTGTGTATTTATTTATCTAGTATTATATTGTTTTGAATATTTTGCTTGAGGGGGAAAGCGGTAATCAAGTGCACAAAAAAAAAAAATAAAAAATAAAAAAAAAAAAAAAAAAAAAAACAAAAAAACAAAAATCGGGAAGGCGTTATGAAACTTGAGAAGCCAAGAAAGCAATTGCCGGATGAACACAGAAAACTAGAATTTGATTTAGAGCAGTGAATGTGAAGTCTAAGGAATAGGGTAGCTTGAGTTCAATAACGCTGGGTTAATCGGGCGTTAGGCTTAGCGGATTCACTCGCGTATGTCGAAGGCATATGCGGTGAACTGTTTACCAGGCTGAGTGGTGGGGTTCTGGTTTTGAGCGGATTTCTTCGAGTAGTATGACTTCTCTAGAAACCCGTAGCATCGAGGTGGCGAATATACGCGGAAGTAGATCGAGAGAAAGCGTGGAGCGAGAGAAAGACGGGGTACACGCAACGCAGGTAAACTTACAACAAATACAAAATCCTAAAGTTGTTTGGATGGAAGGCCATCAGCCATTTTGTTAGGGAAAACGAGAAGAAAGACTGCAGAATGAAGTTGTAACGAGGAAGGATGCAAAAAAAGAAAAAAAGAAGAAGAAGAAAGAAGGGAGGGAAGGATCAGATGGGGTAGGAGGGAAAAGAGAAGAAAGAAGAAAGAAGAAGAAGAAGGAAGAAGAAAACAAAGAAGAAAAGAAAAAAGAAGAAAGAGAGAAAAAAAGAAAGAAGAAGAAAAAAGAAAAAAAAAAAGGAAAGAAGAAGAAGAAAAGAAAAGAAAAAAAAGAAGAGAAGAAGAAAAGAAAGAAAGAAAAAAAAGAAGAAAAAAGAAGAAGAAGAAGAAAAAAAGAAAAAGAAGAAAAAGAGAAAAGAAAGAGAAGAAATCAGACAAAAAAAGGGAAAAGAGAAAGAAAAAAATGAAGAAGAAAAGAAGAAGAAAAAAAGAAGAAAAGAAGAAGAAAGAAGAAGAAAAAGGAAGAAGAAGAAGAAGAAGAAGACAAGAAAGAAGGAAGAAAGAAAAAAGGAGTAGAAGAAAAAAAAAGAAGAAAAAAGAAGAAAAAGAAGAAGAAAAAAAAGAAGAAAAAAAAAGAAAAGAAGAAGAAGAAGAAGGAAAAGAAGAAGGAAGAAAAAAAGAAGAAGAAGAAGAAGAAGAAAGAAGAAGAAGAAGAAGAAGAAGAAAAGAAGAAGAAGAAGAAGAAAAGAAGAAGAAGAAGAAGAAGAAGGGAGGGAAGGATCAGAGGGGGTAGGAGGGAAAAGAGAAGGAAGAAGAAGAAGAAGAAGAAGAAGAAGAAGAAAGAAGAAGAAAAGAAGAAGAAGAAGAAGAAAAGAAGAAAAAAGAAAAAGAAGAAGAAAAGAAGAAGAAGAAGAAGAAGAAGAAGAAGAAGAAGAAGAAAGAAGAAGAAGAAGAAAGAAGAAGAAGAAGAAGAAGAAGAAAAGAAGAAGAAGAAAAAGAAGAAAGAAGAAGAAGAAAGAAGAAGAAGAAGAAAAGAAGAAGGGAAAAAGAAAAAAGAAGAGAAAAGAAAGAAGAAAAGAAAAGAAGAAGAAGAAGAAGAAAAAGAAAGAAAAAAAAAAGAAAGAAGAAGAAAAAAGAAGAAAAGAAGAAAGAAGAAGAAGAAGAAGAAGAAAGAAGAAGAAGAAGAAGGAAGAAGAAAAAGAAAGAAGAAAAAGAAGAAAGAGAAGAAGAAGAAGAGAAGGGAAGAAGAAAAAGAAAGGAAAAGAAGAAAAAGAAGAAGAAGAAGAAGAAGAAAAAGAAGAAGAAGAAGAACAGAAAAAGAAGAAAAAAAGAAAAGAAAAAGAAGAAGAAGAAAAAGAAGAAGAAGAAAAGAAAAAAAGAAGGGAGGGAAGGATCAGAGGGGGTAGGAGGGAAAAAAGAAGAAAGAGAAGAAGGAAGAAGAAGAAGAAGAAGAAGGGAGGGACGGATCAGAGGGGGTAGGAGGGAAAAGAGAAGGAAGAAGAAAGAAAGAAGGAAGAAAAAAAGAAAAAAGAAGAAAAAAAAGAAGGAAGAAGAAGAGAAGAAAAGAAGAAGAAAAAGAAGAAGAAGAAGAAGAGAAGAAGAAGAAGAAGAAGAAGAAGAAGAAGAAAGAAGAAGAAGAAGAAAGAGAAAGAAGAAGAAGAAGAAAGAAGAAGAAGAAGAAGAAAGAAGAAGAAGAAGAAGAAAGAAGAAGAAGAAGAAGAAGAGAAGAAAAAAAAGAAGGAAGGAAAAGAAGAAAGAAGAGGGAAAGAAAAAAAAAGAAGAAGAAGAAGAAGAAAAGAAGAAGAAGAAGAAGAGGAAAAGAAGGAAGAAGAAGAAGAAGAAGAAGAAGTAGGCGAAGAAGAAGAAGAAGAAGAAGAAGAAAGAAGAGAAAAAAGAAGAAGAAGAAGAAGAAGAAGAAAGAAGAAAAAGAAGAAGAAGAAGAAGAAGAAGAATGGGAAGAAGAAGAAGAAGAAGAAGAAGAAGAGGGAAGGAAAAAGGGGGAAGGAGGGAAAAGAGAAGGAAGAAGAAAAGAAGAAGAAGAAGAAGAAGAAGAAGAAGAAGAAGAAGAAGAGAAGAAGAAGAAGAAAAAGAAGAAAGAAGAAGAAGAAGAAGAAGAAGAAGAAGAAGAAGAAGAAGAAGAAGAAGAAGAAGAAGAAGAAGAGGGAAGAAGTAGGAAGAAGAAGAAGAGGAAGAAGAGAAGGAAGAAGAAGAAGAAGAAGAAGAAGAAGAAGAAGAAGGGAGGGAAGGATCAGAGGGGGTAGGAGGGAAAAGAGAAGGAAGAAGAAGAAGAAGAAGAGAGAAGAAGAAGAAAGGAAGAAGAAGAAAGAGAAGAAGAAGAGAAGAAGAAGAAGAAGATGAAAGAAGAAGAAGAAGAAGAAGAAGAGAAGAAGAAGAAGAAGAAGAAGAAAGGAAGTAGGAAGAAAAGAAGAAGAAGAAGAAGAAGAAGAAGAAGAAGAAGAAGAAGGGAGGGAAGGATCAGAGGGGGTAGGAGGGAAAAGAGAAGGAAGAAGAAGAAGAAGAAGAAGAAGAAGAAGAAGAAGAAGAAGAAGGAAGGAAGAAGAAGAAGAAGAAGAAGAAGAAGAAGAAGAAGAAGAAGAGAGGAAGAAGAAGAAGTAGGAGAAGAAGAAGAAGAAGGAAGAAGAAGAAGAAGAAGAAAGAAGAAGAAGAAGAAGAAGTAGGAGGAAGAAAGAAGAAGAAGAAGAAGAAGAAGAAGAAGAAGAAGAAGAGAAGAAGAAGAGGGAAGAAGAAGAAGAAGAAGAAGAAGAAGAAGAAGAAGAAGAAGAAGAAGAAGAAGAAGGGAGGGAAGGAACAGAGGGGGTAGGAGGGAAAAGAGAAGAGAAGAAGAAGAAGAAGAAGAAGAAGAAGAAGAAGAAGAAGAAGGAGAAGAAGAAGAAAAGAAGAAGAAGAAAGAAGAAGAAGAAGAAGAAGAAGAAGAAGGGAGGGAAGGATCAGAGGGGGTAGGAGGGAAAAGAGAAGGAAGAAGAAGAAGAAGAGAAGAAGAAGAAGAAGAAGAAGAAAGAAGAAGAAGAAAAGAAGAAAGAAAGAAGAAGAAGAAAGAAGAAGAAAGAAGAAGAAGAAAGAAGAAGAAGAAGAAGAACGAAGAAGAAGAAGAAGAAGAAGAAGAAGGAGGGAGGGAAGGATCAGAGGGGGTAGGAGGGAAAAGAGAAGGAAGAAGAAGAAAAAGAAGAAGAAGAAGGAAAGAAGAAGAAGAGAAGAAGAAGAAGAAGAAAAGAAGAAAGAAGAAGAAGAAGAAAGAAGAAGAAGAAGAGAAGAAGAAGAAGAAGAAGAAGGAGAAGAAGGGAGAGAAGAGAGAAGAAGTAAGAAGAAAAGAAGAAAGAAGAAGAAGAAGAAGAAGAAGAAGAGGAAGGAAGAAGAAGAAGAAGAAGGAGTGGAAAGAAGAAGAAGAAGAAAAGAGAAGAAGAAGAAGAAGAAGCAGAAGAAGAAGAAAGAAGAAGAAAGAAAAAGAAAAGAAGGAAGAAGAAGAAGAAGAAGAAGAAGAAGAAGAAGAAGAGGAAGGATCAGAAGAAGAAGAAGAAGAAGAAGAAAAGAAGAAAGAAAAGAAGAAGAAAGAAGGAAGAAGAAGAAAGAAGAAGAAGAAGAAGAAGAAGAAGGAAGAAGGGAGGGAAGGATCAGAGGGGGTAGGAGGGAAAAGAGAAGGAAGAAGAAGAAGAAGAAGAAGAAGAAGAAGAAGAAGAAGAAGAAGAAGAAGAAGGGAGGGAAGGATCAGAGGGGGTAGGAGGGAAAAGAGAAGGAAGAAGAAGAAGAGAAGAAGAAGAAGAAGAAGGGAGGGAAGGATCAGAGGGGGTAGGAGGGAAAAGAGAAGGAAGAAGAAGAAGAAGAAGAAGAAGAAGAAGAAGAAGAAGAAGAAGAAGAAGAAGAAGAAGAAGAAGAAGAAGAAAGAAGAAGAAGAAGAAGAAGGGAGGGAAGGATCAGAGGGGGTAGGAGGGAAAAGAAAGGAAGAAGAAGAAGAAGAAGAAGAAGAAGAAGAAGAAGAAGAAAGAAGAAGAAGAAGAAGAAGAAGAAGAAGAAGAAGAAGAAGAAGAAGAAGAAGAAGAAGAAGAAGAAGAAGAAGAAGAAGAAGAAGAAGAAGAAGAAGAAGAAGGGAATGGAAGGAGAGAAGGGCAAAGGGTGGGGGGAGGATTTTTCAAACGCAATACAGGCATCCAATCAAATAGGAGGTTTCACCTTAATGACGGATTTGACATTCCTGTATAAATAGTTCAGTCTCTGCAGATAAGCTCTTCGCTGGCTGTATCCTCTCCAGTGGGCCTATTAGCACAAAAAAACACCATACAATTGTGAGCATATTTAGCCCATAAATCATCAGTAGATCACAATACCCCTTTGACCCCTTTTTCCCCCCCAGAACGACAGCATTATCTTTGCTTAGTAATCAGCCACAGTCATCATCATCTTCTTCCTGCACTGAGATGCTGGCCAAGTTCCTTGTTGTGTTCACAAATGTCTGACACAGATCAGCCCCTCACCTTGTGACAAAATTACATTGTACAGTCTGAGTGATCAATTGAGGAATAAGATAATGGACTTAAAGTGGACCTATTAATGCAAACATTGTATTGTACAGAATGACTTACGAGACAAGAGGGAGCAAGAAAAAATTTAATAAAATATGGGGTAGATGGATAAACTCAACGGACACTACAGCATGTGATACCTAAACCGGAACCTACCTTTATATATAGGGCCCAGTTGATTGTTATATAGGATATGATGATACCTGAGGAGCAGACATTGGGGGGGCGGGGAGGTAACGGCACACAGCACGACCAGTTCTGGAGGTATTACCCTCCACGGTTCTGTTTTAGTTTGTTATTTTTCTTGTTCTTAGTTCTTTGTGTTTCTTTACCACATCCTGTGTTGTTAGAATATATGCGACGCGATTATCATAGGAGGAAAAAACAATGCCATCTGTACTAGCATAGACCTGAGTATGAGTAATTCAACCTGAAAACTCTATGTTATTGCTGTATTCTGATGTATACATTCAAGAATGTTCACTGGTTATGTTGATCCGATATTTTCTTTTTTGTATATGCATTTGGCAAATAAAAACTGTTTAAAAAAAAAAAAGTGGACCTATCATCATGCCTGTTAGGTAATGTAAAAAAAACTTTGAGGTATTTATTAACGCACAGAGATCTCCCTGCAATGCTTAGTCTTCTTTTTCCCCCGGCCACCATCTACTTCAGGAGTTGAAATGCAAGCTCAGAGATGATACAGTCCTGTAAACCCTGGGGGGGGGGGGGGGCTGTGCAGTTCTTGGCCGTGTTCACAAATGTCTGACACAGATCAGCCCCCTGCTGCGGCCCTCTTCCTTGCTACAAAGTTACAATGTACAGTCTGAGTGAAAGAGGAGACTGAGGAAATGCCTCCAGCAGACTGATATTGTCCTAGTCTAGAGAAAGACACTGAATATTGCTATTAAAAGGGGAGCTTTATACTGTTGCTGTATTTTGTGACCTCAGGAATTTATTCATAGACTTATGAAACATCCATATGAATAGCGGAATGCATACAAGATTAAAAATCTTTTGGATAACAAGAAAAGGGTTTCAGAGGGCGGGGCTTGCTGCTGTTGTGCATCCATTGGCTGCCTGGTTACTATTTTGCACAGCGGCATTGGGTACCTGTATGAGGGTGATGGCCGGCACTTGTCGGTGCAGCAGGTGCATGCGTTCCGAGAAGGCCTTGCGGATCAGATAGCCTCTCATGCGAGCCTGCAGCTTCACCAGGATGTCTGTATTGGCCTGCCACTGCTTCTCCCGCTGGAAACCGCTCGTCACCCGAGTGATCACCGACTGAAAAAATACAGAAGTACAGGTGTTCACCTACAGCCTGATAAGACTAATATAGCAAACCAGTACACATGGAGTGTTCCTTTAAGGGTCCTGACCTGGATCTCCTCCCGGGACAGATGGGTGGTGTGGGGGTTAAAGTCTGGCGGGTGATCCCAGGTGCCCTCGAACGTGCGCAGATGGAAGTAGTAATCCCCTCTCTGCTTCACCTTGTGTCTCACCCAGTAATTTTTCACATCGCCTGCACATGACAAAACACAAGAGGGCAGTAATGAGTAAAACAGAATACAGCGGTGTCACCTCTCCACCCCCAGCCTGTGATCTCCTGAGTGTGAGAGCGAGATGGACATCCCTGCAAGGCAACGCCGCCCACACAGGGAGGTATAACAGCCAAATACATGGGGGGTGGGGAGGCTCGAACCGCATACACAGGGTGGTACTAAACCCACCTACATAGGGAGAGGTTGGAGTAACTAGAGATGCACTCTGCCCATAGCCCACCCCTGAACCTAGCTCTCTGTACATTGCGCACCCCTGAACTCTGCACATGGCCCATCCCTGAACCCTGTTCGTAGCCCACCCCTACCCTGAACCATGTTGCGCACCCCTGAACCCTGCACGTAGCCCACCCCTGAACCCTGTATGTTGCGCACCCCTGAACCCTGCCCTCTGCACACCCCTGAACCCTGCCCTCTGTATGTTGCGCACCCCTGTATCCTGCACGTAGCCCACCCCTGAACCCTGCCCTCTGCACACCCCTTAACCCTGCCCTCTGTACGTTGCCCACTCCTGAACACTGCACGCAGCCCACCCCTGAACCCTGCACACCCCTGAACCCTGCCCTCTGTACGTTGCACACCCCTGAACCCTGCCCTCTGCACACCCCTGAACCCTGCCCTCTGTACGTTGCCCACTCCTGAACCCTGCCCTCTGCACACCCCTGAACCCTGCCCTCTGTACGTTGCCCACTCCTGAACCCTGCACGTATCCCACCCCTGAACCCCGCCCTCTGCACACCCCTTAACCCTGCCCTCTGTACGTTGCCCACTCCTGAACACTGCACGCAGCCCACCCCTGAACCCTGCCCTCTGCAGGTTGCACACCCCTGCCCTCTGCACACACCTGAACCCTGCCCTCTGCACACACCTGAACCCTGCCCTCTGTACGTTGCACACACCTGAACCCTGCCCTCTGTACGTTGCACACCCCTGAACCCTGCCCTCTGTACGTTGCACACCCCTGAACCCTGCCCTCTGTACAGTGCACACACCTGAACCCTGCCCTCTGTACGTTGCACACACCTGAACCCTGCCCTCTGTACGTTGCACACCCCTGAGCCCTGCCCTCTGTACGTTGCACACCCCTGAGCCCTGCCCTCTGTACGTTGCACACCCCTGAGCCCTGCCCTCTGTACGTTGCACACACCTGAACCCTGCCCTCTGTACGTTGCACACACCTGAACCCTGCCCTCTGTACGTTGCACACACCTGAACCCTGCCCTCTGTACGTTGCACACACCTGAACCCTGCCCTCTGTACGTTGCACACACCTGAACCCTGCCCTCTGTACGTTGCACACCCCTGAGCCCTGCCCTCTGTACGTTGCACACACCTGAACCCTGCCCTCTGTACGTTGCACACCCCTGAACCCTGCCCTCTGTACGTTGCACACCCCTTAACCCTGCCCTCTGTACGTTGCACACCCCTTAACCCTGCCCTCTGCACACCCCTGAACCCTGCCCTCTGCACACCCCTGAACCCTGCCCTCTGCACACCCCTGAACCCTGCCCTCTGTACGTTGCCCACTCCTGAACCCTGCCCTCTGCACATAACCCACCCCTGAACCCCGCCCTCTGCACATAGCCCACCCCTGAACCCCGCCCTCTGCACATAGCCCACCCCTGAACCCCGCCCTCTGCACATAGCCCACCCCAAATACAATTGGGCCTTTGAGAGCAACCATACTGCTAATGCGGCCTGCAATAAAATGGAGTTGGACACCCCTGACCCAGATAATTCCGCTTTCATGTTTTTTCACGCAGGAAGTCCAGAGCGAGTGGAGATTGTACCTCTTTTCTTCTTCGAGTTCATAATGCTGTTTAGTTCTCCTTGATAGGTATCCGCGCAGTCTGTCACCAACCCGCACAGCATGGCGTCGGGATTCCGGAGGACGCGCAAGGTCTGAGAAGCCTTTCCTTCCTTGATGGCCTGATTAATGGCCGCTATTCCCAAGGCCACTAAGAGGACAAGAAAATACATGTAGACCGATTGTCTCATTCCCAGGACCAGGGAATGACAAAATACAAAAGCTGATTAAACTTAAGATTTAAAATAGGACCCTTACTGACCTCTGTAGCTGCAGGCACTGTGGAGCAATTAGCTTTTAAAAAATGTTTTTAAAAAGGTTCCTTTTATCATAATAAAGGCTTACTCACTTTTCCGGGCTCTGGCATTCTCTTGATTTGCTTGCAATACCCCCCTCTGGATTTCTTCTAACCAGAGAACAGCGGAGCCGTCCCTCGTCGCCTAAAACGAGACGCTTGTGAGTCTAAAGGAGAACATACGATATACTAAACACAGAATAGACAAATGACTATGGTAGGTAGACATGTGCAGAGCGAAAAAAAAATTTTGTTATGATTAATGCATAGATTCGTTTAGATAAATTTGTATTAAGAATTTGTTTTATTTGAATCGATTTTAATTCCATTCAAAATCTAAATTCCATTCTAAATAAAAATCCATTTGAAATCGAATTCCCTTAAAATAGCATTTCATTCTAAATTGAATGGAAATGCTTTTCAAAATCAAAAATGTATTCTATTCTATTTTTTGGAAGATGGTTGTATTCTATTCCAGTCTATTGTTTTTTCTATTCTATTATTTTCTATTCGAAAAACAGTTATATTCGATTCTATTCACTTCCATTGTCTGTTCTATTCTTTTCTATTTTATTATTTTTATTTGCTCTTCTATTCGAATTAGAATTTTGGTTTGAAATTCGAAGTTCAGAAGATGGTTCTATTCTATCACTTGATTTTATATTATATCTCTTTATTTTCTATTCTGTATTCTGTTCCGTATGTCCTTTTTTCATCCATCCATTGACGGATGAATAACGGACATACATGTATCTCTATGGGATAGCGGACGTTAGTGGAAGATCATCCGTTAACATGTGTCTCCGCCAAGCTCCGTTTTTATGACGGAAAAAAAAAAAAAAAAAAAAAACACATACATTTTTTCATCCGTTAAAAAAAACAAAAAAAATAACAAAAAAAACGGAACGGACGAAAACGGATGTTAGCGGACATCCGTTTTTAAACCCCCATACCCCCCACCCCTTCATTAAACACACTGTATATAGCTGGTTGCTAAGGAGGGGGCTGGGAAGCTGGCCGCCACATCCCTAACAACCAATGAGTCACCTCGCTTCCCCGCTGACAGCTGAATGTTAAAAAAAATAAAAATAAAATAAAAAATAAAAAGTGGGGTCCCCCCCCAAAAATCCATACCAGACCCTTATCCCAGCATGCAGCCCGGCAGGTCAGGAAAGGGAGGGGACAACCGAGCGCGCGCCCCCCTCCCTCCTGAAACATACCAGGCCAACTTGGGGGAGTGGGTGCTTTGGGCTGGGAGGGGGGGCAGAGCCCCTGCCCCCCACCCTAAACCACCTTGTCCACATGTTGATGGAGACAAGGGTCTCTTCCCTACAACCCTGGCCGGTGGTTGTCGGGGTCTGCGGGCAGGGGGGCTTATGGGACTCTGGGGGCCCCCTTTAACAAGGGGACCCCCAGATCCCGTGCCTCCCAACCTATGTGAATAGGTATTGGGAACATACTACCCATTCACCAAAAAGGCAGTGAAATGTAAAAAAAATAAAAAATAAAAAGACACACAAACAAGAGCAGGTTTTTGACAATTCCTTTATCAATAGCTTGGTCTTCTCCCGGTGCCCTCCTCTCCGCCGCCTTCACTCCCCCTGTCACTATTGGTGGCTTCTCTCCCACCACCGGTTACCCACTAAAAAAAACATTAAAAAAACGGCCGTTCTTCTGTTGCCTTCTTCCTCCATTGTGTTGTCGTCCGCTGTCTGGCATCTGTTATATAGCCATGGGGCGTGGCCATCAGATGACCTCACCTGGAGAGCCCGCGCCCTGTAATATCACAAGGGTGGGCTCTCCGGGTGACGTCATTGGATAGCCACGCCCCATGGCTATATAAACAGATGCCCGACAGCGGACGACAACACAAACGGAGGAAGACAGCAACCGGCGGCCAGGAAGCAGACGGCGGGGGAGAAGGCACCGGGAGAGATGGCAGCAGGAGAAGACCGAGCTATTAAAGTAATTGTCAAAAAATAAAAATCATCTCGTTTGTGTTTTGTTTATTTTCACTTTTTGGTGAATGGGTAGGGGTAGTATGTAACCGATACCCATTCACATGGGGGGGGACGGGATCTGGGGGCCCGCAGACCAGACAACCACCGTCCAGGGTTGTTGGGAAGAGGCCCTTGTCCCCATCAACATGGGGGGCAAGGCACTTTGGGGTGGGGGGGGAGGGGGCGCAGATCCCCCCCCTGCACCAAACCACCCACTCCCCTATGTTGAGGGCATGCGGCCTGGTATGGTTCAGTAGGAGGGGGGGGTGCTCGCTCGTCCCTTCCCTGACCTGCATGCTTGAATAAGGGTCCGGTATGGATTTTGGGGGGGGGGGGGGGGGCCCACACTTTTTTTACATTCAGCTGTCAGCAGGGAACCCTGCTGACAGCTGATGACTCATCGGTTGTTAAGGTCGCGGCAGCCGGCTTCACGACCCCTCCTTAGCAACCAGAGATAGAGATTTGTATGCATACACACATTAGTGTTTGAAGTTCAGTTACCTTTTTTTTTTTTTAAACGGATGTTAGCAGATATGAAAACAGATGTAAAAATTTAGATCCGTAAAAAAAAATAAAAAAATAAAACGAATGCCCGTGTGAAACCAGCCTAATTATTATATTCTATTCGCATTCTATTAGAAAACGATTTGATTTTCATACAAAATGTAGTTTTGTTATTTCGGATTCGTTACTATTGATAGAAACTCGGATACATTCGAAGAAAAAAAATAAATAAAAATGTATCTGAATTTAAATTCTGACAGAAATGAACCGCATCGCACATGTCTGGGGAATACAACCTCAGCACTCCAGCTGTTGTGAAACTACAAGTCCCATGATGCACTTCAATACTAACAGCCATCGGTATGACTCCTGGAGGCAGAGGGATTATGGGGATTTGTAGTTTGACCACAGCTGTAGTGCCCAGGTTGCCCACCCTTGCTGTAGGGTGCATTTAAAAAACGAACATGGCGAATCCTCTGTAAAATGCTTCGATGTGGCGGTACCTTCTTTTTGTGCTGCAGATCATCGGTCAGGATTTTGTGATAGAGCCCAGCAATCTGCAGGGTGACGTCGGTGAGACCAGCGGACGGCATCAAGAGAGCGGTGAAGGTTTTCTGGGGGTCGTTCTGTTCCAGGGCTTCATTAATGAGGCTGACCGCCAAGATTTCTGGAGGGGGATGGTAAGTTCACAAATCAATGGTATAGACCCAATACAGGCTCACTACCTGGTTGGTGCTGTAGGGCAGGGGGTCTCCAAACTGTGGCCCTTTGCTTGCCTTTATCTGGCCCTTGGGCACTATTCCCCCCACCGACACCAACGATGGGCCACCCTTCCTCCCACCGACACCAACGATGGGCCACCCTTCCTCCCACCGACACCAACGATGGGCCACCCTTCCTCCCACCGACACCAACGATGGGCCACCCTTCCTCCCACCGACACCAACGATGGGCCACCCTTCCTCCCACCGACACCAACGATGGGCCACCCTTCCTCCCACCGACACCAACGATGGGCCACCCTTCCTCCCACCGACACCAACGGTGGGCCACCCTTCCTCCCACCGACACCAACGTTGGGCCACCCTTCCTCCCACCGACACCAACGGTGGGCCACCCTTCCTCCCACCGACACCAAACGGTGGGCCACCCTTCCTCCCACCGACACCAACGGTGGGCCACTCTTCCTCCCACCGACACCAACGGTGGGCCACCCTTCCTCCCACCGACACCAACGATGGGCCACCCTTCCTCCCACCGACACCAACGATGGGCCACCCTTCCTCCCACCGACACCAACGATGGGCCACCCTTCCTCCCACTGACACCAACGATGGGCCACCCTTCCTCCCACCGACACCAATGATGGGCCACCCTTCCTCCCACGACACCAACGATGGGCCACCCTTCCTCCCACCGACACCAACGATGGGCCACCCTTCCTCCCACCGACACCAACGATGGGCCACCCTTCCTCCCACCGACACCAACGATGGGCCACCCTTCCTCCCACTGACACCAACGATGGGCCACTCTTCCTCCCATCGACACCAACAGCAATAATAATAAATACATAAAATATAAAATATGAACCTAACAAGGCCTAAAAGCTGGCGAAGGTCAAGTGCCTTCCTGTATCTGTATTCATTCTCAAACTATCCCTCCCCGTGTAGTTGACTGGATCCCATAATCTCACCATGTCTAAAGCGGGGCATGCCTGTAACTTGACTTCAAGCTCCATGCAGACCTCTAAGTAAAAGGTGTGAGCCAATCCCTAGAAAAGGTTACAAGCAGCACAATCAGGTCACTTACTGTCTTGCTCCTCCTGGGTGGAGAGGTTGATACGATTCACACAGGATTGGAGGTCATTCCAACTCACGAACGCGCACCCTCCCTGAGACCGGCGCTTCCTCTTGGCCAGTTTGTTAAAATACCTGGAATAAAAAAAAAAAACAATAACTACTACAGTGTACACGCAAGGAAAAGCCAGAACTCATAAATGGACTTCCTTTAACCATTTCAGCGCCAGAAGATTTTACCCCCTTCATGACCAGGCCATTTTTTTTTTTGCTATTCAGCACTGCGCTATTTTAACTGGTAATTGTGCAGTCGTGCAATGCTGTACCCAAATTCAATTTATATAACTTTTTTCACACAAATGGAGCTTTCTTTTGGAGGCATTTGATCACCACTGCGTTTTTTTATTTTTTTGTGATATAAAATAAGACCAGACTGAAAAGTTGGGGGGGGACTAATATTTTTTTTTACTTTCGGCTATAAAACATATTCAATTAAATAAAAAAATATTGAAATTCTTTATCGATTTAGGCCCTGATGTAAAGGGGGCACTCTGATTGGGACAACTGGCGGGGGGCACTCTGATGTAAGGGGGGGGGGAGGGGACACTCTGATGTAAAGGGGGCACTCTGATTGGGACAACTGACGGGGGGCACTCTGATGTAAGGGGGGGCACTCTGATGTAAGGGGGGGGGCACTCTGATTGGGAAAACTGATGGGGTGCACTCTGATGTAAAGGGGGAACTCTGATTGGGACAACTGACGGGAGACACTCTGATGTAAAAGGGGGACACTCTGATGTAAAAGGGGGACACTCTGACAGTGGCAAATTATTTATGGGGGGGGGGGGGGGGGGGGGGGGTGTCTGATGGGGGCACCCAATGTAATGAATTACTAAAGTAAAGGGGAACACTAATTTTATAGAGTATTACCAGAGTGTGTGGCATAAACAGTAACAAGAGTCCAAGAGTCCTAGCAAGGACTAGAGATTCAGGCCTCAGCCAGAAGAAAATTTTAGTGACCGGACCTCCTTAAATTTTAATTTAATACCCCTGGCCTAGGGAAATGATGGAGGATTGGATGGGGGCCGAAACATAATGAAAAAAAAAAAATATAAAAAAAATTAAAAATCCTGATATATGTGCAGTGGAGGGTGGGATGCAGAGGAACAAAGTAAAAAAAAAAAAAAAATGGGTGAAGGTCCACTTTAATGAGCCGGTGAGATGGACATACACAAGTCATAAACCTACCACACTATAGAAGTACACTAGACATGTTCGGGGTTCCTATATATAAAAAGGAGTCCTCACCTCTGTATATTCTCCTCCTCCACATCGGTCAGGCCCAGAGCCGGGCTCAACAAATTGGTCCAAAATCCATTCAAATCTCCCGCCTCCACCGCCCGATTGATCAGCGCTACAGCGGAGAGCATCTCTACAGCCACAAACAGCTCCTCGTGTGTCAGGGACCCCTGTGAGCACAAACCCAAAACAGTGTTACAGAGCAGCTTTGCATTGCAACCAATCAGAATGAACCTTAAAGACCACAAAAAAAATAAAAATGTAAATACAATTCCTTTGGATTGGTCAAAAATGAAAGGATATTAACATTTTGTTTTATTTATAGGATGTATAAAGCCCAACTCCGGGAAATGTAAAAAGCACATGCACTGCAAGAGTTAATTGCTTTTTTGGGGCGGGGGGGGGGGGGGGGGGGGTTGCGGTATAGAGAAGAAGATCTACTTATTTGAGACTTTGCGCTACTAGACCGGTCCCCACGGCATCTTCTCCCAAATTGCTCCCCGGGTTATCAAGATAGATGCAGGGTCTAGGGTGATGACGCCGCAAGACCAATACGAGATGACGCCGCGAGACAGTCCACCACTGGAGCATGGGGGAGTGGGTGATGATGCCATGAGACCAATGCGCAATGAGCTCACAAGACCAATGTGCAACAGTCCACAACTGGAGCATGGGGGAGTGCGCAATGACCCCACACGAGACCAATGCCAACAGTCCACCACTGGAGCATGGGGGAGCGTGCAATGACGCCGCAAGACCAATGCGCGATTACCCCCACGAGACCAATGTGCAACAGTCCACCGCTGGAGCATGGGGGAGCGTGCAATGACGCCGCGAGACCAATGCGCGATGACTCCGCAAGACTGATGTGCAATGTCGCCACAAGACAGTCCATTGCTGGAGCATGGGGGAGTGGGTGATGATGCCATGAGACCAATGCGCAACAGTCCACCGCTGGAGCATGGGGGAGTGCACAATGACACCGCAAGACCAATGCGCAATGACCCCAGGAGACTGCGCAACAGTCCACCACTGGAGCATGGGGGAGTGGGTGATGATGCCATGAGACCAATGCACAACAGTCCACAACTGGAGCATGGGGGGAGTGCACGATGACCCCCCCGTGAGACCAATGCGCAACAGTCCACCGCTGGAGTATGGAGGAGCGCGCAATGACACCGCAAGACCAATGCGCAATGACCCCAGGAGACTGCGCAACAGTCCACCACTGGAGCATGGGGGAGTGGGTGATGATGCCACGAGACCGATGACGCCACAAGACAGTCCACCACTGAAGCATGGGGGAGTGCACGATGACTTAACGAGACCAATACGCAATGACCCCACGAGTGCGCAACAGTCCACCACTGGAGCATTGGGGAGTGTGCAATAGAGCCGCAAGACCAATGCGCGATGACTCCGTAAGACCGATGACGCCACGAGAAAGTCTACCACTGGAGTATGGGGGAGTGAGCGATGACGCCGCAAGAAATCCCACTGCTGGAGCGAGCGATGACGCTGAGAGTCCATCGCGCGATGGCGGCACAAGAGAGTCCACCGCCAGAGCATAGGGGAATGCTGGATCAGGCAAGGTAAAGTGCAAAAACTCTCCCCATAAAACAAGCAGTTAACCCA
>CM053038.1:24744944-24754944 GCA_028564925.1 Lithobates sylvaticus
AAAAATTAATAAAATGCCTTATGGCCACAAAGAGAAAGAAAGAAAGAAAAGAAAGAAAGAAAGAAAAGAAAGAAAGGAAGAGAGAGAGAAATATAGTGCCTTATGGCCACTAGATGGAGCTGATGCTCATAGGAAATAAACATATCAGATATAAAAATGCAATCATGACAGCTGTGCTAATGCTTCAAGCATTGGCACAGCAAATTTTATATCAATGAATTTGTATAAAATTAGGAGACTTCCAAATATATTAACACCTTCAACGCTGGAAGAACTGAAAGTACATCTTCCCCTGTCCTGCTCAATCCCAGCCTACATTTAAAAAATAGGGCATGTGCAATAATCATATCCAAAGCTACAGATCGGCAGCTCCAAATAAAAAATGTTCTCCTAAGTGACATGAATGCATCGTAGATGGTCTATTGGAGCTCACCTGAGAGCGTGAATGCAATACACAACGCGCGGCATGTTTTTCTTGTCATAAATATCAGTTGTTTCAGGCTGGAAAAGCTGCAACCGAAAAGGTAGAAAAAAAAAACAAATCAGTAAAAAATAAAGCTAGACGGTTTAAAGAGAACCCCTCAATTTTTAACTTTTAAAGCTCGAATCTAGCCAGGACTACCCCTCCTCCCCTTCATACACCATAACCCCCCAAATATATTAGATAGATAGATCTACCCTGTTTCCCTGAAAATAAGACCTAGCGTGATTGTCAGCGATGGCTGCAATATAAGCCCTACCCCCCAAATAAGCCCTACACTGTTTCCCCGAAAATAAGCCCTACCCTGAAAATAAGACCTACAAGGACTTTAACTAGGGTTTATTTGGGGGGTAGGGCTTATATTGCAGCCATCAACGACAATCACGCTAGGTCTTATTTTTGAGGAAACAGGGTATCTAAAATTGCCCAAAAACTCACCTGAATCCATGGTCATGCGACACATTTCAAACCTCGTCTTCTCTGTTCTGCAGTAGTGATAGGTTTCTTCATCAGGTGCATAGGCACTTCCCATGGCGTTTGTTGGTGGTGTCCTCAAAGGTCCTGGAGACTTCAGCGGTGGGATGGTGATATCACAAGGGGTGGTGGAGGGGACCAGGACTACATTGGTGGGTCATTGGTCTTATCTACTAAAAAAGGGTTCCTTCATCAGGTGCATGGGCACTTACCATGGTGTTTGTTGGTGGTGTCCTCAAAGGTCCTGGAGACTCCAGCGGTGGCATGGTGAGGTCACAAGGGGCAGCAAAAGGAGCCGTGGTGGGTCATTGGTCTAATCTACCGGAAGAACTTTTTTGGTCAGATGCAAGGGTACTTTCCATGTGTCAGTGGGGTTCTCGAGACTCCAGCGGTGGCATGGTGAGGTCACAAGGGGCAGCAAAAGGAGCCGTGGTGGGTCATTGGTCTAATCTACCGGAAGAACTTTTTTGGTCAGATGCAAGGGTACTTTCCATGTGTCAGTGGGGTTCTCGAGACTTCAGCGGTGGCATGGTGATAATCACAAGAGGTGGTGAATGGGCCTGGACTACACTGGTGGGTCATTGGTCTCACCCACTGGAAGAGGTTCCTTAATCAGGTGCATGGGCACTTCCCATGGCATTTCTTGGTGGTGTCCTCACAGGGTCTCGGAGACTACAGCAGTGGCAAAGGTCCTGGAGACTTCAGCGGTGGGATGGTGCTATCACAAGTGGTGGTGGAGGGGCCAGGACTACACTAGTGGGTCATTGTTCTCATCTACTAAAAGAGGTTCCTTCATCAGGTGCATGGGCACTTCCCATGGCGTTTGTTAGTGGTGTCCTCAAAGGTCCTGGAGACTCCAGCGGTGGCATGGTGATGTCACAAGGGGCAGCAAAAGGAGCCTGGACTGCAGTGGTGGGTCATTGGTCTAATCTACCTGAAGAAGTTTCTTGGTCAGATGCAAGGGTACTTTCCATGAAGTCTGTCAGTGGGGTTCTCGAGACTTCAACGGTTGCATGGTGATGATCACAAGAGGTGGAGAAGGGGCCTGGACTACACTGGTGGGTCATTGGTCTCATCTACTGGAAGAGGTTCCTTCATCAGGTGCATGGGACCAGTGTAGTCCAGGCCCCTTCCCCACCTCTTGTGATGATCATAATGCAACCGCAAAGGCTCGAGAACCCCTACTGTATTGGTTTCACTTAAACAGGGCCTGACTTAAAGTCTAAGCCACACCAACTGGCACCCCCTTGTCCAATGACAGCACTTTTACTCATCACCGAGGAAGTCTCATTGGACACCAGAATAGCAGTTGGACAGGGATTAGCCAAGACGTTAAGCCCCAGTAACAAAATGAAAACAAAATCAGAGAGGGGCACAGAAGAAACCTTTCTGGGCAGTATTGTTACTAGCACCCAAGTACCCAGCTCACTGGAATCGGTCTTCACAATTTATTCTCAGGGCCAATACTGAATTTTTTTTGTGTTATAGAGAATAGAAGATTGTAAGACCTCCCCAATGGAGTCTCCAAGAGAAGAGTTGATGCAGCTCACCAGTTTCTATACATAACAGATACCGTATATCAAATCAATACTAGGTTGAATGACCCAACGTACCGTAGGAAGACCAATACGGCTCATGCCTTGTCTCCAGTGGTTGATATTATCCGTGTGCCGAAAATGTAGACCAGCCGCCTGTAAAAAGATGACCATTAAAACATTATTTCTAGGGATCTTTTCTACTCACAATGGCCACCGTCCAGCCCCCCTCAAGTCTGAAGGACTTGAAAGTGGCCCTTTTTGTAGAAGGTTTGGAGACCCCAGCGCTAGACCAGTGGTCTCCAAACTTCTGACATCAACAACAGGGTATTATTCCTCCTACTGACACCAATGATGAATGAGCATAAATTCTTCCTCTGACACCAAAGATAGGGCACTAGTTCTTCCACTTTACACCAATGATGGGGCACTATTCCTCCCACTGACACCAATGATTTGAACTACCGTATATACTCTAGTATAAGCCGAGTTTTTCAGCACATTTTTTATTTGTGCTGAAAATGCCCCCCTCGGCTTATACTGGAGTCGAGCACTTTTCTGCAGCAGAAAATGACGTTTTCCGACTCGAATTTGGGGCCCTGTATCTCGGGGCCACTTGGTGCTAGAAACCCCAGATTTGGACTAGAACCACAACATATCCAAAGATGGGGTTCCTAGCACTAAGTGGCCCCAAGATATGGGGCCCCAAAGTCGGTCAACTGTGTCCATCTGCAGCATTTCGGGACCCCAAATTTTTGGCTGCAGCTAGGGGGCATTTATGAACCCTTAACTACAGAGTTTGAAGTTCAGGGGACAAATGGCTGCAAATGGGCACAGTGAGGCATGCAAATGGGCACAGTGAGGCTGCAAAATGGGCATTGTTGACCCTCTTTTCCACTTAAAGTAGCTGCGCATTTCTCACCCTAGGCTTATACTTGAGTCAATAAATTTTCCAATTTTTTTGTGGTAAAATTAGGTGCCTCGGCTTATATTCGGGTCGGCTTATACTCAAATATATACGGTATTCCTCTTCCACATAACCACAGGGGTGCTATGTAGGTTTTTTTCCTCCAACTGACCACTAAGCCTAAGGCATTATCTACTCACACTGTCCAAAGTCCGGCCCCCCTAAAGTCTGAAGGACAGTAAACTGGCCCCTTGTTTTGAAAGTTTGGAGACCCCGATATAGAGCAGTGTTGGGAACCTCAAGCACGGCTCCTGATTATTACTAAAAAAAGCCTTCAACTTTTTGACCCTTGAGGGACCCTTGCTAGATATCCCAAGTTTGAATTGGTGTTCCTTCATTTTAAACCCACAACCTCTTTTTCCCCCCCATTACTTTATATCGTAGCTGGTCGATGTCGTAAATTTTCTTCAGCGGCACGAGCTCCGGAGCAAAGAAGTTCCCTAGCTTGGCAAGAGTGACACCATTACGTAGGCTCTCCTCCAGTTCAGTAGGAGGTGGCAGATCCTCATTTAGACAAGATTCCATCCATCTGCAAAAGCGAAGAGGCACACAGATAAAAAAATATATAATTTTATTTACATTTGGAAAGAACAGGGAATTGCCGCTTTTTTTGCTGTTTTCCATTGGGAAGATTTTTCTTTGAATCCTGTCCTATGGATACAACAAGAAGCAAGAGGAAATCTCTCTGAAGTGAAGGCAAATCCCTTCTTAGACAGCTGTCATTGGATCAGGTGCCCCCATTTGGAAGATTTACAATCTATGCCTGTTCTGGAGACAACTCAAGGTTCTGGAGGTACCAATAACTTTCTGTCCTGGTAACAATGGTCACCAGGACAAATATAAGGGTTATTCTACCCAGTGGGTTCCAATCCTTCCCCACTCTATTCAAACTATCAACTAGAGCAGTCGTTCTCAACCAGGGTTCCTCCAGAGATTGTGAGGGGTTCTTTGAGCAATAAATGACACGCAATTTGGTAGCCACTGACACCAATGTTTCTTATAGCTATCTGTATAGTGTAAAAGGGGCGTCCTTCCTACTGCCCCCCCCCCAGTGCAAAAGGGGCGTCCTTCCCACTGTCCCCCCCAGTGCAAAAGGGGCGTCTTTCCCACTGGCCCCCCAGTGTAAAAAGGGGGCATCCTTCCCACTGGCCCCCCAGTGTAAAAAGGGGGCATCCTTCCCACTGGCCCCCCAGTGTAAAAAGGGGGCATCCTTCCCACTGGCCCCCCAGTGTAAAAAGGGGGCATCCTTCCCACTGGCCCCCCAGTGTAAAAAGGGGGCATCCTTCCCACTGGCCCCCCAGTGTAAAAAGGGGGCATCCTTCCCACTGGCCCCCCAGTATAAAGGGGCATCCTTCCCACTGGCCCCCCAGTGTAAAGGGGCATCCTTCCCACTGGCCCCCCAGTGTAAAGGGGCATCCTTCCCACTGGCCCCCCAGTGTAAAGGGGCATCCTTCCCACTGGCCCCCAATATAAAATGCTACTGAAATGTAAAGAACATCCCTTCTTTTCCTTTTATTCCTGGCTTTCCAGCTTCTCTTCTCCCTTCCAATGGAAGCCTGATTCGTGGGCATTTTTAAGGCTGAGCTCAGGTGACCACCCCCCCCCCCGCCCCCCTTAAGTGCATCTGGTGGAGGAGACGTGTCAGTTAGAGCACTTCCACCCACTCTATTCTTGTTGCCAGGGCCCAAGTGGTCCCCGATGTTCATGGTAGCTAGGACCCTGGCAGCCCCTGACACTTAGCAAAGTTGGTGAAGTCATAACAGGGTGCATTCAGTCCTCACCGCTTGGCCTCCTCCAGGTGACACAGGTACTGGTAGGCGATATTCTGCCTGCGCTGCTCATCCATCTCATCCGCCGTCAGGCGCTCATCTGAAATCCAAGATCACATTTACGATTTTTTAATGTCTCCTCCATCTTTATACGTTTTCAGATAAGGGTCAGTTTACCCTAAAGCCTCATAGGTGATATACGGTATATGTGTGTATATATGGGACATAGGTTCTATAGGAGGTATTATGTATGTGTGTTTGTATATAGGATAGATAGATATAATGTATATACAGTATCTCACAAAAGTAAGTACACCCCTCACATTTTTTGTAACTATTTTCTTCTATCTTTTCATGTGACAACACTGAAGAAATGACACTTGTCTACAATGTAAAGTAGTGAGTGTACAGCTTGTATAACAGTGTAAATGTGCCGTCCCCTCAAAATAACTCAACACACAGCCATTAATGTCTAAACCGCTGGTAACAAAAGTCAGTACACCCCTAAGTGAAAATGTCCAAATTGGGCCCAAAGTGTAAATATTTTGTGTGGCCACCATTATTTTCCAGCACTGCCTTAACCCTCTTGGGCATGGAGGTCACCAGAGCTTCACAAGTTGCCACTGGAGTCCTCTTCCCCTCCTCCATGATGACATCACGGAGCTGGTGGATGTTGGAGACCTTGCGCTCCTCCACCTTCTGTTTGAGGATGCCCCACAGATGCTCAATAGGGTTTAGGTCTGGAGACATGCTTGGCACAGCAATCAGCTGTGACGTCATCGCATTCAACGCCTGTTTGATACTGTGGACCTGAGCCAAGCCTCGGTCCCAGTATACACAAACGAGGACCAGGAAATCCTGCTGGTCGGGACCTAAAGCCTGGACTGCAACAGGCGCCCATAACGCTGACAGACGCCTCAGAGGACTTATGTGCCGACCACCCCTATCCCTGATGTGAGTGGATGTATGTACCTTTTTTTGTTTAATAAATGCTACAATTTTTAATCTGGTGGCGCCTCTCTTTCTCTTTTTTTGCTTCTTTAGCAAGGCAGTGGTTGTCTTGGAGGTGTGTTTGGGGTCGTTATCATGTTGGAATACTGCCCTGCGGCCCAGTCTCTGAAGGGAGGGGATCATGCTCTGCTTCACTATGTCACAGTACATGTTGGCATTCATGGTCCCCTCAATGATCTGTAGCCCCCCAGTGCCGGCAGCACTCATGCAGCCCCCGACCATGACACTCCCACCACCATGACACCCCCACCACCATGCTTGACTGTAGACAAGACACACTTGTCTTTGTACTCCTCACCTGGTTGCCACCACACACGCCTGACACCATCTGACACCAAATAATTTTATCTTGGCCTCATCAGACCACAGGACATGGTTCCAGTAATCCATGTCCTCAGTCTGCTTGTCTTCAGCAAACTGTTTGTGGTCTTTCATGTGCATAATAAAACATTTACAAAAAAGTGAGGTTGTGAGAGTGTGTGTATATATGTTCTATATACTGTAGGCAACTTACAGAACTGCATATTCTTGGCAGCTGTCTTTACATTTCCTATACAAACTACAGAAGATCATTGTTGTCTTATCAGAAATATTTGCCTTCATACATCAGCAGATAAACGCCAAGAGCCAACTCCAAAAAGGTGTTCCAGCCCTATAGCTCATCTATTAAAGGGGTAGACAATCTCAGCACTCCAGCTGTTGTAGAACTACAAGCCCCATGAGGCATTGCAAGACTGACAGCTGCAGATCAGAATTTGTAAAGGTGATGTTCTGGCGCCGCCATCTTGCTACACCCCGCACTCCTCCACAGTAAGGATACACTTAAGCCTCATACACACGATCGGACCGTGGACCAACTTTCCCGTGGATTTTTGTCCAAAGGGCGTTGGCCCCAAGTTTGTATTGCGTATAGACATGTGCACAACAAAAAAATTCGTTTTTTTGTTTCGTTTTTTTCGTTTTTGTTGATTCGTAACGATTCGTACATTCGTAAGTCGTCGGTGTTCGGATTCGTAACGATTCGTAGATTCGTAAGAGTTATTTTTTCGTTAGTTTCATTTTCGGACGCATTCGTATTTATTCGTACATTCGTAATCGGAGCATAATTCATAATTTTATGTAATGTGTGCTATTATTACATTTGAATAATTTACGAATCGAAAAAAAAAGTTACGAATGTACAAATTTTTTTGTTTAATCCATTCGAAGCACGTTAAGCAGCACCATTGTAAGGGACACAGACAATTACCAATTCAACAAAAAAAAAAAAAAAGTTACGAATGTACGAATTTTTTCGTTCGTTTTCCGGATTTTCTTCATTAATACATTCATTGTTTCTAATTATTTTTTTTCGAATTTTCGTTGTTTTTCGGATTCGTTCGAAAACGAAAAAAAACGAAACTAATTGCACATGTCTAATTGCATACACACGGTCAGACTTTTTAGGCAACCAACATGAACGTAGTGACGACACTTCAAAAGAGGACGCTCGAATACTCCAGTGCCACCTTTGGTCAACTTCTATATTGTTGTCTAATCTTTTGCATTGGTTCTGCATTGGTTTGTACAAAAGTCCATTGGTTTTCTGTACACACGGTCGGACTTTGGTCCATCGGACTTTTGTTGGCAGAAAGTTGGTCCGTTCGCACAGCCAACAAAAGTCAGATGAAACCTGGAAAAAGTTGGTCCGATGGAGCGTACACACGGTCGGATGTTGGTCCAAACCAGCTAATTTGCATGTTGGTTGTCAAAAAAGTCCGATCGTGTGTACGGGCCTTTAGAAGAGGGGGGCAAACGGACATCTTGTTACACCCACAGGAATTTTGCAGCGCCCCCCCCCCCCCCCCAAAGATGGCCACCAAGGATGCCGCCAGGACCACCAGTGATTGGCACCATACTGGACCACCAGGTATGCCACCCTAGACCACCAAAAAGTAGAACATGTTGCATTTTTCCTGCACTGGAAATTTTTTGATTCAATTCTTGTTTATTATCAGGTCTTTATAGTATGTTTGTATTACATTGGCTATTATTTGGGGTGGTGTTAGAGAAACTGGTGCATTATTTATTTGGTAGCATGCCTGTTATTTTAATCTGTGTTATTTATTCTATGTTGTATTTTAATTGTATGGATGTTTTATTTGTAGCGTAGTTGTAATTTTGTTTATTTGGTGTTGATGGCTGTTATTGGTAATTTTGTTGCGTTTTTGTATCTTGTTCAGTTTATTGTTGTGATCTTGTGGTGTCTTTGTTAAGAGTGTCTGTGTCGTAATAATTTCCCAATTTCCCTTTGAGATTAAAGTGGGGTGCCCGTTATTAAAAGTCTTTTTTTTTTTTTTAACACCTACCTGTCCCAGGGTCCAGCGATGCAGGGGAATCGAAGCCCCCCCCCCTTCCCCCGCGGCATTCTTACTGTGGGTGCCCGGCTGTGGCTTCACAGCCGGGCACCCACTGCGCATACGCGAGCAGCGCCGCGTGCCATGATATACGCCGCACAGTCATCTGCGACCTGTCACATGTCCCAGATGACTGACTGCGCTGAGGGGAAGTGATGTCAGTGCCCGGGCACTGAAGGAGGCAGACTACGAGGGACCCCTAGCAACAGGCATTTAGAGGTGAGTAAAATGTAATTTTTTTTTTCCAATAATTTTTTATTTATTTTTTTTAATGAATTTTAAGCAATTAATTTTTTTCTTTTTGGTGGAAACACCACTTTAATAAAGTATTCTGTATACGCACTGGAACACACATGTCCTTATTTAGGGCCGGTTCACACCATAGAATCGCAGTCCAAATGCGTTCCAGATGCTTTTATGCATGCGCGTTTTTGGTGAGTTTTAGATGCGTTTTTGATGCAGTCCAGTACATCCCCCCCCGCTTTTTTTTTCTTAATGTTTTTGAACTGGAACACCCTGGTGTGAACCTTGCCATTGAAAACCATATACCGTATATACTCGAGTATAAGCCGAGATTTTCAGCCCTTTTTTTAGGGCTGAAAGTCCCCTTCTCGGCTTATACTCGAGTCAGTGCGGTCTGCCTACATGAACAGCTTGTCATGTAGACAGACGGCGGTGTTCAAAAGACGCGCCGCCTCCTCCCGCCCGTCCGTGATAGGCGGACACTAATTTTCCCAGCAGCGCAGTGTTCCGCCTATCACGGATGTTCTCTCATTCTCATCTCATGGACGAGGATGAGAGAATATCCGTGATAGGCGGAACACTGCACATGACTGCTTGGAAAACCGAGTGTTCCTCCTATCACGGACGAGGAGGAGGAGGAGGCGCGGCTTTCAAACCGGCAATGGCGCCTGGAGCCTCAGCGCGTACGAGGGACACCGCACACCGGACACCGCACACCGGACACCGCGCACCGCACACCGGACACCGAGGGACAGCGGCCCCCGAGGGACGCGGGACACCGGATCGATCTGTCACAGGTAGGCTGCACTGGGGACACAGGGGGGGTTGTATAGGACACAGGGGACATGTAGATGGGCATTTGGTGACACTTTTCCACTTACAGTAGCTGCTCCATTTCCCCCCCTCGGCTTATACACGGGTCATTAACTTTTCCCATTTTTTTGTGGTAAATCAGGGGCCTCGGCTTATACTCGGGACGGCCTATACTCGAGTATATACGGTAACCTACTTTCCATGTGTTTTTAGAGCAGAAAAAATAAAAAAGCACAGGACTGTGTGTGGTGTGAACTGGCCCTTAAGGTGAAGAAAAAAGGGGGGGGGGGGGAAATGCACTGGAACGCATT
>CM053038.1:24759944-24777444 GCA_028564925.1 Lithobates sylvaticus
TCTGTACAGAACTATTCTACAGAGGTGGAGATTGAGGTGTCCTCAATCTCCTTTCTCTGTCTCAAAGGTGAAACATCAGAGGTCTGTTATTTCACCAAAGCTCCCTAACTGGGTTCTTTTTTTTTTTAAAACAAAAGTAAAAAATGTAATTATAAAAATAAATAAATAAAGATATAAAATAAAATAATAATTAAAAAAATAAACAAAAATAAAAAACTACTGACACCAGTGGCAGAACTACCGGGGGTCGCACTTGCGACCAGGCCCTGGCATTCTGCCGAATCTGTGGGGGGGACCCCAAGACGGCAGGAAGGGACCGTAATAAAGGGTCCCACAGTGGGAGTAAAGGGCCCCCGGGATCAGTGGGAAGGGCCCACTGGGCCCCGAAGGTTCTAGTCTCTGGGGGGTGCCCATACACAGTGGCTTATGGCCAGCTTGGCGAATTTGTTGACTTTACAGCTCCAGCCTTTCTCACCGGTGGATTCAGCCCCCTCTTTGGGAATTTGTGGACCTTGTACCGCAGGGGCAGGTTCCAATTGCCATTTCTTCACCGGTAAGGCCATCCCTGCCCTCCATCATTACGTGGAAGGGAATGTTTCCATGTTGATGGACCATTCATTCAAAAGGAGGGTCCACCTGACCAATGACCAGGTCACCCATGGTCCAGCAAGTGTGTGCCGGGATGGTATATATCTGTCACGGCTCAGTGGGTACCTGCTGGAAAGGATACAGGATGGGGCAAACTATTGGAGCTGGTGGTGCCGCCTTGCGTTGATGGTGGCACGGCAGTTGACAGCTGATGATGGGGACGTGGCAGTTGCCTTTTCCTTCTCCTCAATGCCATCTTTGCCTGAGTCATCCTCTGAACAGCCAGTACCTAGACATGTGCACAACAAAAAAATTTGTTTATTTTCGTTTCGTTTTTTTCGTTTCCGTTGATTCGTAACGATTCGTAAATTCGTAAGTCGTCGGTGTTCGTATTCGTAACGATTCGTATTTTCGTAAGAGTTATTTTTTCGTTGATTCGTTTTTCCGTTAGTTTAATTTTCGTTTATTCGAAATTCAGACGCATTCGTATTTATTCGTACATTCGTAACATTCGTAGATTCGTAAGCGGAGCATAATTCATAATGTTATGTAATGTGTATGCTATTATTACATTTTAAGAGACACGGGAAATTACGAATCGAAAAAAAAAAGTTACGAATGTACGAATTTTTTCGTTCAATCCATTCGAAGCACGTTAAGCAGCGCCATTGTAAGGGACACGGAAAATTACCAATTCAACAAAAAAAAAAAAGTTACGAATGTACGAATTTTTTCGTTCAATCTATTCGAAGTACGTTAAGCAGCGCCATTGTAAGAGACACAGAAAATTACGAATCGAAAAAAAAACAAAGTTACAAATGTACGAATTTTTTCGTTCAATCCATTCGAAGCACGTTAAGCAGCGCCATTGTAAGAGACATGGAAAATTACCAATTCAACAAAAATAAAAAAGTTACGAATGTACAAATTTTTTCGTTCATTTTAATTTTCTATAAATTGGGGAAAAAAACGCGCTAATCAATATAAACCATGCAAAAGCTGCCAACAAACAAAACAAACAAAGTCAAAATACGTGCGGATCCAAAAATTGTAGCGCTAATACATGTGTAAGAGTGTATGTGTATCACAGCACTCGAAAAAACAATGAATGAACCATATAGCAAATAATGGTGCTGGAAGTAACTCCAGTAAAGACAAAATAATATAAATCAAGTTCATAAAGTGATAACATCAAAGAGTAGGTCCTTCTGGTCAACTCAATGGAAACAGACTGGAAACATATGCTTGACTGATGTCAGTATGAGGCGTAAATACTCTTACCGGAAACGTTGGATGTAGGTACCATACGGCATCCACATCAGACAGGCTTAAAGATGAAACGTCTTGCATCTATGGAAAAACGCCGCAGACTGGAACTCCAACGATTTCAGGAACTGTGCACTGGATCAGTCAGCAAGGTAGGTATGCTCAACATTCAATCATCCGATGGTCACAAAAATGATGATGGAGACCGGGGAAATGGAATAAGAAATGGAGACCACTCCAATGGTGCAGGTCAAATGGGCATAAAATTTATTCACATATGCATGTGAAAATTAAAAACAAAATAAAATCTCGAGACAATATAAATGAGAAATTCGGCAATATGAGGGGCGTAGGATAGCTGGCCCGACGCGTTTCGACTAAAGTCTTCCACAGGGGCATATCTCTGGCCCCCCCACATTGCCTCCAACAATTTATAGACATGAAACAAAACAGGAAACGCCCCCATTGGTCCAAGGCAGGAAGTGAACGCCTCCAGCCTGAACCAAATGCAATACGGGGATAGGTTCTGGATTGTCCATACATACTGAATAAAATTCAAGGAATGTTAAACATACTAGATGGCAAGCGAACACATCTGGATACATCCTGGTTGTGAGATGGATTCTCTGGGCCAATGTATGAATGTTGTCCCAATCTCATGAACAAATATAACACAAAGACCCCCGTTGATGGACTAGTCCTGAACTGGGACCGCGGGACCAATCCAAGGCCGGGAACTGATATTCCCACCAAAAGATTGTCCAATGATGGTCTTCTGTGAACCGGATATCCGGGTATGACACGCTATGGCTAGCTGGCGGCTGAATGCGTAATGGCGTCAATACAGTGCGCCAGGACGCACAGGGCGGCGGCGCGCAGGAAATGCGCGAAGACGCCAATACGTTCGGTACGTAAACAGCGCGCAAAGACGTAAACAGCCCACTTCCGGCCAAATGACCGGAAGTGAGCGAACTCCGGATATGCGTCAAGTGGGGACCAGAAGTAGGGGCGCCCTCCAAGACGCCGGGTAAACAGAGAGGGGGAGGGCACCAAACGAGCTGATGCACGTGATGACCTCACATGTAAACGACCTAAATAAGGCGCACAATGCGCCGGAGGTCCCCACCCATGGGGACACCTAGTGTCACCAGGGCGACGACGTCCAGCGTAATGGCGTCACGTATACCGTGATGATGGAAGAAATAGGGATGACTGTGTGTGTGTGAAATGTGACAAACACAGTACCCAAAAACGTCTCCGAGAGACGTGTGGGCGGTCGTCTGTTAACATTGGGGCCTGAAAATAAAACATGTGAAAATAAGACACATGAAAATAAAAATGAAAAAAGCGCATTGAACGGACAATGCGCCAAAAATCCCCACCCGTGAGAGCGCCTATTAGTGCTAGAACAACAACGTCCAGCGCAATGGCGTCAGGATGACGTGATAGGGAAGGGAGGATAACTATATATGTGTATGATGTAGTAAACACAATGCACAAAACGTCTCTAAGAGACGTATGGGCCCCATCTAGTGACATGGTGATATGAACCGTGAAATGAAAAATAAGGCTAATGTACACCGGGAATTTATATAAAATGTCCTCATAAAGACCGTCAATGAATGACGCAATACGGGGGCATTTGGTGAAAAAGTGACCATAATCAAATGTAGTAATCTACAGTTATAATAAAATGGTGGCAGAAAGTGACAAAACGTCTCGAGGAGACGTATGGGCCCTATCTGGTGACATAGTGATGTAACCAGTGGTGATGAACAGTGGGGCTATATGTACACTGAGAATCTGTATACAGTGACCATAAAAGCCGTCACTGAAATGACGCATTAAGGGGGCATTTAATACAAAATGACCATAGTCATGTGAATGATCTGCAATCAAAAAATGGACTGGTTGCAGAAAGGGTGAATCTATACAAAGTGACAAAAAGGCCGGAAAAAGTGATCTGGAATGTGTATAAATATATGTTTTCCTAAATAGAATAAAAACATAATGACCCAGAGTAGCCATTTCACATCCAGTTTGAACTATGTAACACATAAATCATATAATAACAACAATATGAACAGGAATACCAATGGAAGGGAGTGGGAGTAAAGGGTCCCCATTAGGATCAATGCAGAACTAGCAATACAAGTGAAGTGCCGCTCACCCCCGGTTGATGAAACAATTGATATCCCACTCAACGTTCATGCCAAAGGGCGAGTAGCACTTCAACTCGTGGATCCAATAGGTTTCCAACCTAGAGACCCCTCATAGGTTGGACTCACCACGCCAGTGTGGGACAAATTTATCAATTATCTGAAACTGAGTCCCTGATGGATCTCTATTATGATGTTCCCGATAATGGCGGGGAACACTATGTTTAATACATCCTTTGCGGATCTTGGCCAAATGTTCATTTACACGTATGGAGAACGTACGGATAGTACGTCCAACATACTGCAATTTACACGGACACGTAATCAAGTAGACTATAAATTTCGTGGCACATGTGGTGAAATGTTTCATGGCGTGAGTGCGTGCGGTAACCGTAGAACTGAAAGTATCTGACATGCGTCTGCCTAGTGTGTTGTGTAGACAGACGTTGCATTTTTTGCAAGGGAAATATCCCTTACAATGTTGGAAGAATGAAGTCGTCCTGGGGGGGTCGTTAATTTTCGTTGTTCCTGTTTTCGTTTTTCGGATCTTCTTCTTTCGTAGATTCGTTGTTTCTAATTTGTTTTTTTCGGATTTTAGTTGTTTTCGGATTCGTTCGATTCAAACGATTCGTTATTCGTTAAAATTTTTAGCGAATCGTTCGTTCATTCGTACGATAACGAATGAACGAAAATAACGTAAAAAAAAACTAAACTAATTGCACATGTCTACCAGTACCCAACAAGCGTTGGAAGGGCTATGCAATGGCTCAGGCAAAATGATGGCACAAGGTGTTTTAGGTGGTATGCCTAGGGGACAGGAGCCACACTGGGGTGGTGGTTCTGTGTGCTCGGCATGGGCAGGCCCAGAGTGGGTCAACACCACACCTCATTTTGCCAGCAAAGGTTGGGTGAAACACCAATCCGTTGTCCGTCCTTCGTCAGGGAAAGTTCACACCTTTCATCGTCAACCTTGTGGTGCCGCCCTTCCTGGACAGGTGCCCTGGGTCACAGGATCTTCTAAAATAAGCCAGAAGAGTCTGCAGCCATTAAGGTTGGTCCTGCGTGTGTGTGGCTTGGCGAAAATGAGCGGCAACTCTATCTGCCCGCACACAGCCTGTTATGTGAGGTGCCCACCAGGTGGAACATATATACAGCATATACAATATGGGCACTGACAGGTGACACTGAGGTGGCAATGATGGGCACTGACAGGCAGCACTGATAGGAATCACTGAGATGGCACTGATGGACTCTGACAGGTGGCATTGATAGACAATGACAGGTGGCATTGATAGGCAACACTGAGGGGGCACTGATGGGCACTTATAGGTGGCACTGATAGGCAGCACTGACAGGTGGCACTAATGGGCACTGATAGGCAGCATTGAGGTGGCACTGACAGGTGGCACAGAGATGGCACTGACAGGTAGCACTGATGGGCACTGATAGGCAGCATTGAGGTGGCACTGATATGGCACTGACAGGTAGCACTGATGGGCACTAACAGGTGGCATTGATTGGCAACACTGACGTGGCACTGAAATGTGGCACTAATGGGCACTGATAGACAGCACTGAGGTGGCACTGATAGGCAGCACTGGCAGGTGGCACTGATAGGCAGCATTGAGATGGCACTGACAGGTGGCACTGATGGGCAGCAATGAGGTGGCACTGAGAAGCAGCACTGACAGGTGGTACAGACAGAACCCTCTCCCAGTGCTCCTACTCACACACATGCTGCTTCAGCTCCTCTGTAACGCCCTGCTCCTGGCACTCGCACAGCCTCTGGCAGACCCGCCCCCGGGCTCCGCTGGCTGTTGGCCCGAATACAGGATCGAACGATGGCTGATCCACCAGGACGCGGCGGTGGTTGCTAATGGGAACGGCGTTCCTGCTGTGGAACAGGTGCAGGAACGTCGTTCCCATGCGTTCCTGCAGGACTCGAGCCCTGACTATATAGATCAGACCAAAATGAGGGACAAATGAGGAGGAATGAGGGACATTGCTCCAAATCAGGGACAGCCCCTCATAATCAGGGACAGTTGGGAGCTATGCATAAGCATCATGGGAAATGTAGTTCCAAAACATCAGGGGGGGCCAAGGTGTCCTAGGGTGACAACGGTGATTGCACTGTATCTATGGAGGAGAAGCGTTGTCAGCCCAGGCTGCTCTACTAACAGGATTTCTGGTAGGATCAGGAGGTATCTTCTGTACTTGCTGAAAATGTTATTAGCCTGAAAAAAGAAAAGAATGCAATTGCAATATATGAAGTTTTTGTTCTTGGGTTTAGATACTCTCTTAACTTCGGTGTAGCTATCGGATAACTGAAATATTATTATTTTTTTGGTGGGCTGGTTAGATTAGATGAAGTAGCCGGGATGAGCGCCGGGTCTTCCCATCTCATGGTGTGGTGAACGGGAGGAGGAGGAGGAGAGCTGCATTGTTGATGACAGTTACCATAGCAGGACGTAGACAAAGCAAGATGATCTGCCCCGAGGAAACTCAATAGGACTCGGCCATAGAGGGGAAGACAAACACACAGCAACGTGGGGACACAATGAGATCCCGGCCAGGAACGTAGGATTTCCCACAGGTAGGTCCTCCATGTCCCACCGATACAATGTAACACGGGACGGGGTCTACCTAGGGTGGCCACCTCATCCCTTTAAACCCAAACACATAATAATTACACGGGTTCTGTCTGATTAAGGAGGTTATTAACTCACTTGGTGCCTCATCTGCATTCAATTAGTCTCGGAACCCGTGTAATTCATAGGTGTTCAGGTTGAGGTGACAACCCTAGGTCTACCATCCACAACATTCCAACAATGGCTTCCTATCGGTAATGTGTGGCCAAGGGCCAGACTCCGCCGTATGTACTTATCCTGTCCCCCGAGGGCATGGCAATATTTCCATCCTGGAGGACACATAGGGGCGCATTTTAGGTGTGCTACAACGCAGGGTCACCGCGTGCTAAAAGTGCGTGAAAACTAGTTACCATTATAATCTAGGAAGCTGTTCACATCAGCGTGTTTCGCGTTAAAGTCCGATGACGCCATTGCGTTTTCTGTCCTCTACAACGCAGGATCACCGCGTGCTAAAAGTGCGTGAAAACTTGGAAGTTGCTCACATGAGTGCGTTGCGTTAGGGTTTGATCACACCATTGTGTTTTATGTACACTTCAACATAACAAAAATTTATCTTATTATTATCTTCTTCTTCTTCCTCTTATTATTACTATTATTAATATTATTATCATTATTATTTTTGTCTTATTATTTTTTTTTTCATTATTTAATGAGTGTTTTATTAATATTATTATCATTATTATTTTTTTTAATTATTATTTCTGTCTTATTATAATTTTTTTCATTATTTAATGAGTGTTTTATTAATATTATTATCATTATTATTATTATTTTTAATTATTATTTTTGTCTTATTATTTTTTTTTTCATTATTTAATGGTGTGTTTTTTGAGGGAATGTATTAAAGGTAGTTTATTTTATTTATTTTAGTGTTCTTTTTCTTTTTTATTATTTTATTTGCTCTACAACACAGGACCACCACATGCTAAAAGTGCATGAAAACTAGTTACTATTATAATTTATTAAGCTTTCCACATCAGCGAGTTGCGTTAGGGCCGCTCACACCGTTGTGTTTTATGTACGTTTCAACATAACAAAAATGTATCTTATTATTATCTTCTTCCTCTTATTATTACTATTATTAATATTATTATCATTATTATTTTTGTCTTATTATTTTTTTTTTCATTATTTAATGAGTGTTTTATTAATATTATTATCATTATTATTATTATTATTATTTTTAATTATTATTTTTGTCTTATTATTTTTTTTATTATTATTTAATGGTGTGTTTTTTGAGGGAATGTATTAAAGGTAGTTTATTTTATTTATTTTAGTGTTCTTTTTCTTTTTTATTATTTTATTTGCTCTACAACACAGGACCACCACATGCTAAAAGTGCATGAAAACTAGTTACTATTATAATTTATTAAGCTTTCCACATCAGCGAGTTGCGTTAGGGCCGATCACACAGTTGTGTTTTATGTACGCTTCAACATAACAAAAATGTATCTTATTATTATCTTCTTCTTCTTCCTCTTATTATTACTATTATTAATATTATTATCATTATTATTATTATTTTTAATTATTATTTTTGTCTTATTATTTATTTTTTCATTATTTAATGAGTGTGTTATTAATATTATTATACAATCAATACAACACAATCAATCATAATTGATTATTATTGTCGTTATTATTTTTAATTATTATTTTTGTCTTATTATTTATTTTTTCATTATTTAATGAGTGTGTTATTAATATTATTATACAATCAATACAATACAATCAATCATAATTGATTATTATTGTCGTTATTATTATTATTTTTAATTATTATTTTTGTCTTATTATTTATTTTTTCATTATTTAATGAGTGTGTTATTAATATTATTTTACAATCAATACAATACAATCAATCATAATTGATTATTATTGTCGTTATTATTATTTTTAATTATAATTTTTATCTCATTATTTATTTTTTCATTATTTAATGGGTGTTTTTTTTGAGGGAATTTATTAAAGGTAGTTTATTTTATTTATTTTAGTGTTCTTTTTTATTTTTTATAATTACAATATTCAAAATATTAATAATAGTATTATCAATACATTTTTTATTATTGGATTAATAATACTGGATAATATTAATATATTTATATTTATTATATATTTTTGTTATTGGATTAATAATATTGGATTATTTGTAGTTTTTATGCCTCATGCCTCATGCCTCAATTATCCTATTATTATCTTCTGCTTCTTCTTCTTCTTATTATTTATTTGTATTTTTTGTATTATTATTTTTATCTTAGTATTTTATCCCTTATTTAATGGGTGTGTTTTTTGGGGTGATGTATTTAAGGTAGTTTATTTTATTTATTATAGTGTTATTTTTATTTATTGTTATTATTATTAATAATTATAATATTATTAATTTATTTATTTTTTAATAAGATTTTTATTAGATTAATAATATTGGATTATTGGTATTTTTTGTGCCTTAGGCCTCATGCCTCAATTGTCTTATTATTATCTTATTATTACTATTATAAAACTAGTTACCTTTATAATCTATAAAGCTGTTCACATCTGCGCGTTGCATTATGGTTCGATCACGCCATTATGTTTTATGTACGCTTCAACATAATAAAAATGTATCTTATTATTATCTTATTATTATTATCATTATTATTATCTTGTTATTATTATTTCTTTTTCTTTTTTTTTTGGGTGTGTTTTTGGGGGGATGTATTTAAGTTAGTTTAGTTTATTTATCTTAGAGTTCTTTTTATTTTTTATTATTGGATTATTTGTGTTATTTGTGCTTTAGGCCTTATGCACACGAGTAAAACCGCTCAGACACCTGTTTTTATTGCCCCCTTGCCATAAATGAACCCTATTTCTGCTCTCTCTTCCTATCAGCATGTTCTTTGTTAGCATGTGAGCACTGCAACAAAGCTGCTTCTCACTCTCCCCGACTGAGCTCTGCTGTACAGGAAATTTTTCTAAATACTTGGTTTTATTAAAGTCAATACACAGAAATAAGCATGTTTTTGCCTCTGGTCAATGGTTTTTGACAGGGGTTAAAACCTGACTTCAGCCTAAAGTTTGGGGAGGGGGAGAAGAGTTAAAGCCCTACAAGAAATAGGGGGGAGGGCGGTTGTTTAGATGTTTGAAATAACTTACAGACTTTTTATTTTTGGATTATTATTGTTGGATTATTTGTGTTTATTTATTTATTTACTTGTGCTTTAGGCCTCATGCCTCAATTATCTTCTTCTTCACCTTCATCTTCTTTTTCTTCTTCTTCTTCTTCTTCTTCTTCTTCTTCTACTTCCTCCTCCTCCTCATCATCTTCTTCTTATTATTATTTCTTCTCCTATTTATTTCTTCTTGTTCTTATTATTATTTTTAGTCTTTTTTTTTTATTATTTAATGGGTGTTTTTGGGGGGATGTATTTAAGGTCGTTTAGCTTATTTATTTTAGTGTTCTTTTAAAAAAAATAATAATAATTATTGCATTATTAATAATAATGTTAATAATTTAATAATTCTTTTTTTTTTTAATTATTGGAACAATAATATTGGATTATTTCTGTTTTTTTATGCTTCAGGCCTCAATTATCTTATTATTATTTTTATTATTATTAATTACCGGTATTATTTCAATATATATTGTTTTCTTTTTTAATGGGTGTGTTTTTTGTAGGGGTTTATTTAAGGTAGTTTAGTTTATTTATTTTAGTCTTCTTTTTATTTTTTATTATTGCAGAGAGGGGAGAAAAGCCCTACAAGAAATGGGGGGTGGTGGAGGATGTGGTTGTTTAGATGATTGAACTAACTTACGGAGGAGGGTGACCAGAGCTGTGTGATGATGTCCTTGGATTATTAATAATATTTATAATTTTATATTTATTTTTTATTTTTGGATTATTAATGTTGGATTATTTGTGTTTATTTATTTATTTGTGCTTTAGGCCTCATGCCTCAATTATCTTCTTCTTCACCTTCATCTTCTTTTTCTTCTTCTTCTTCTTCTTCTTCTTCTTCTTCTTCTTCTTCTTCTTCTTCCTCCTCCTCCTCCTCCTCCTCCGCCTCCGCATCTTCTTCCTATTATTATTTCTTCTTATTATTATTTCTTATTATTATTATTATTATTTTAAGTCTTTTTTTTTATTATTACTTAATGGGTGTGTTTTTGGGGGATGTATTTAAGGTTGTTTAGCTTATTTATTTTAGTGTTCTTTTTTTTAATTATTTTTTTATTGCATTATTAATAATAATATGAATAATTTAATAATTCTTTTTTTTATTATTGGAATAATAATATTGGATTATTTGTGTTTTTTATGCTTCAGGCCTCAATTATCTCATTATTTTTATTATTATTAATTATTATTTTAATATATATTTTGTTCTTTTTTAATGGGTGTGTTTTTTGTAGGGGTTTATTTAAGGTAGTTTAGTTTATTTATTTTAGTGTTCTTTTTATTTTTTATTATTGCAGAGAGGGGAGAAAAGCCCTACAAGAAATGGGGGGGTGGTGGAGTATGTGGTTGTTTCGATGTTTGAACTAACTTATGGAGGAGGGGGACCAGAGCTGTGTGATGATGTTCGATCTCCGATGTTTATTGGTTTCAATCTGTTTCTCCCCAGAGTTTCTCTCTCAAACCACAGCGATGGCTTCTGAAGACCTGCAGACAGAGCAACAGTCAAACCCGGAGGATTCTGGGCCGCCGGAGCCTCGTACAGTTAAAAAGAAAAAGAAGAAATTGAAAGACGATACGAATGCCTCGTCGGAGACAAATGCGAAGAACGAGGAAGACCCATTGAGCTCCCGGGCAGAAATAGAAGACTTGACCAAATGTGGGCACAAGGCCTTGACCTCTGGAGACCTCCAGGTGGCCATGACCAACTTCAAGAGGGCCTTTCTTCTGTCTCTAGGCACCCAGATGAAGACGGTTCAGAGGGCCTGCGCCTTCAACCTGGGGGCCGTCTACGTGGAAAGCGGCAAACCAGAAAAGGGACTGGAGTTCCTTCTTAAGTCCCAGCCAAAGGACGGAGAAGAGGAGCCCACGGGGGATCTCTACTTCAATCTCGGCACGGCCTACGAAGCCTTGCTGGACTTCCCCAAAGCCCTGGAATATTTTAGGAAAGCCATCATCCTGTACAAGCCCTCACAGCGGGGGAACGAGGGGGACGCCCACATGAAGATGGGCTACTGCTATTTGGGGATGAAGGACTTGACCAGGGCCGCCCAGTGCTTCCAGGAAGCTGCGGACTCTTACATGGAGGCTCAGAGGCTCGACGTGGCAGCTGTGGCTCTCAACGAGGCGGCTAATAATATGCTCCAAAGCCAGTGTTATGATTCGGGCCACGTCCTCCAGATCCTCAACGAGGCCCGTATGGTGTGTGACCACATCACTAGAAAAGATCTGCTGGGTACGGCTATCATTATTTACCTTCTGATTTGCACTTTTGGTTGGTAATGCTTGTCTTTTCAGCTAAGCCATTGTTATCCTATACCTGTAGATTTCCTCTCACTTTAAAAGGAGATTCCTCCTCACTTCCTGTGGTGTTTACAGAACAGGAAGTGAAGGGACTCTCCTCAACAGGAAAAATAAATAAAACTTCACAGGGGGTTTAAAAAATCCCTACTCCATCCAGGGGCGGACTGACAACTCATGGGGCCCCCGGGCAATAGGAGATTATGGGGCCCCCAGGCAATCAGAGATTATAGGGCCACACAGTATACACACACTCAGTATACAATCACACAGTATACACAGACATGTACACACAGTATACACAGACATGTTTCTATTGGCTGAGAAGGTAGTGGAGAGGTGGGGCAGCTATAGTCTCGGGATTTTTAGACCAAAAGGATGTCGGTAAGGGACATTTCAGAAACAGATGTAAAAAAAAACACAGATTTTTACATACTGTCCCTGGTTTTACTGAGGCTGGCAACCATGATGGGGCCCCCTAGTGGCAGTGCCCGAGTGGTCGAATGGACAGTCCGCCCCTGACTCTATCCAAAATTCAACTAACTGTAGGATTGGGTGCTAGGTTGAGGTTTTGGTTTAGAACAGTGGTCTCCAAACTGAGGAACAGGGGCCAGATTCGGCCCTTTGCTTGCTTTTATCTGGCCCCTGGGGCACTTTTTTTATCCACTGATATCAACAATGGGACATAATTCCCCCCCCCCCAACTGACACCAATGAAGGGGCTGAATTCCTTCCAATGACACCAAAGATGGGGCACAACTCCTCCCACTGACACAAAAAAATGGGGCTCAGTGACAATAATGATAGGGGCACAATTCCTCCCAATGACATCAACAATGGGGCACTACTCCTCCCACTGATACCAAAGATGGGGCATTGTTTATTCCCACTTATGCCATGACCTTTTCTACTCCCAATGGCCACAGTCTGACCCCTCTTAAGTCTGAAGGACAGCAGACTGGCCCTTCCTTAAGAAAATTTGGAGACCCCCTGCTCTAGACCAGGGGTCTCCAAACTGCAGCCCTTTGCTTGTCTTTATCAGGCCCCTTGGGACACTATTCATCCCTCTGACACCAATGATGGGACACTATCCCTCCCTGACATCAACAACAGGGTATTATTCCTCTTATTGACACCAATGATGAATGAGCATAAATTCTTCCTCTGACACCAAAAATGGGGCACTATTCCTTCCATTGACTCTAATGATGGGGCACTATTTTCCCACTAACACCAAGGACGGGACACTATTCTCATTGACACCAATAATGAGACACTATTCTCCCACTGATGCCAACAACGGGGCACTATTCCTCCCACTGATACCAACAATGGGGCCATATTCCTCCCTCTGACACCAATGATAGGACACTATTCCTCCCTGACATCAACAACAGGGTATTATTCCTCTTATTGACACCAATGATGAATGAGCATAAATTCTTCCTCTGACACCAAAGATTGGGCACTATTCCTCCCACTGACTCCAATGATGGGGCACTATTTTCCCACTGACACCAAGGACGGGGCACTATTCTAATTGACACCAATAATGAGGCACTATTCTCCCACTGATACCAACAATTGGGGCCATATTCCTCCCTCTGACACCAATGATGGGACACTATCGCTCCCACTGACACCAACAATGGGACACTACTCCCACTGACACCAATGATCAGACACCATTCCTCCCACTGACACCAACAATGTGGCACTATTCCTCCCACTGACACCATTGATGGGGGCACTATTCCTCCCACTAATACCAATGATTGAGAACTATTCCTCCACCACCTTACCACAAGAGGTGCTGAGGCATTATCAACTCCCACTGTCCACAGTCCGGTCCCCCTATAATCTGAAGGACAGTAAACCGTCCCCTTGTTTAGAAAGTTTGGAGACCCTGATTTAGAGATAACATTTAGGGAAGGGATAGGCAACCTAAGGCACATGTGCCATGGCTGGCACTCAATGTCATTTGCAGTATCCCTTGGTAGATCATCATGATCAGGCTGGGACTGGCCCACCGGAGGATCCTCCATCCCTTTCTCCCTACAAACAGCCATAGCCTGTAATGGACAGCTCACTAGACTGCTATATACAAAGCCTAGCCTCCCCCCTTCACCAACGGCCTGTCCTCCTCAGTCATGTTTCAAAGAGGCCTGCTTGACGTGCCTGATGTTTGGAATAGTGCCCCATCGTTGGTGTCAGTGGGAGGAAAAGTACCCCATCGTTGGTGCCAGTGGGAGGAATAGTGCGCCATCATTGGCATTAGTGGGAAGAATAGTGCCCCATTGCTGGTATCAGTGGGAAAATAGTGCCTCATTATTGGTGTCAAGGAGAATAGTGCCCCATCGATGGTATCAGAGGAAGGAGTAGTGCCCCTTTGTTGGTGTCAGAGGTAAAATAGTGCTCCATTGTTGATGTCAGAGGGAGGGATAGTGCCCTATTATTGGTATCAGAGGGAAGATTAGTTCCCCTATTGCTGGCATCATAGGGAAAATAGAGCCCCATTGTTGTATCAGAGGGAGAAATAGTGCCCCATCGTTGGTGTCAGTGGGAGAATAGTGCCTCATTATTGGTGTCAATGAGAATAGTGCCCCATCGTTGGTGTCAGTGGAAGATTAGTGCCTCATTAGTGCCTCATTACTTGTTGTCGATAAGGTGAATAGTGCCCCATTGATGGTATCAGAGGGAGGAATAGTGCCCCTTTGTTGGTGTCAGAGGTAAAATAGTGCCCTATTATTGGTGTCAGATTGAAAATAGAGCCCCATTGTTGGTTTTAGAGGGAGAAATAGTGTCCCATCGTTGGTGTCAATGGGTGAAATGGCGCCCCCTCATCGGTGTCACTGGAAGCATAGTGTCCCATTGTTGGTGTCAGTGGGAATACCAGTGCCCCATCATTGGTGTCAGTGGAAGGAGATGTGCCTCATTATTGGTGCCAGTGGGAGAAATGATGCCCCATCATTGGTATCAGTGGATGAAATGGTTCCCCAAGGCCAAAAAAAAGCCAAGCTAATGGCCACATTCGGCCTGCGGGCCGCAGGTTGGAGACCACTGCTGTACACCATCCTCGTCAAAGTTTAATGCCTTGTGTGTTTAGCGATGGACCTTGTGGACTTCCTGTCTACTTGAACAAGCTCTGATGCTTGCCGAAGATTTTTCCCTTTTCACGCCATTATCTACACATTCCAGCAACTTCAGGCTGTGAAACCCCCAACAGTTCTCGTCGTTTTTGAGAATGTCCAACACCAACCTTCATTTTTACAGGCAAACCCTCTGAGATCCCACATCTTCACCAACGTAATGTTTTCTTGTACAACTGAAACTCCTGACCTTATCTGTATTGGGTTGTAGCCACGTGGTTCGTTCTTCGCCTATTTGGCAGTAAGGAACAGGTGTAACCAATAGCCAAAAGTGGCCAATGGGTGTATATGACCCTTTTTGGATGCTTTGAAGACAAATTGGAGGTCCTTCTTTAACCCAAGTCCCCTTCTTTTCCAGGCAAGTTGTACAATGACGTTGGCCTGAGCTATGCCCAGCTGAAGATCTTCTCCCTGGCGGTGGAGTGCTTCCAGAAGGCCTTGCCGTTCTGCCAGGAGGATGACGTGGACGGAAACAAGGAGGCGGTGGTGTTGCAGAACCTGGGGGCCGCATACAACACCCTGGAACAGTTTGAGGAAGGATTGGACTACCACAGGAGGGCAGCATCACTACACAGTACGATGCACTCTAGTAATGGTGGACCCACCTGCCCCACAAACAAAAAAGTGGGCTGTTTATAAGGACCCATTCAGGCTTAAGCATTCATTTGTGGTGTGTTAATCCTGTTCTGTGTACCAAGAACATTTCCCCCTTATGTTCTGTCCCTGAGAGGCAACAGGAAGTTAGAGGAAATCTAAAAAGTGGAACTTCCTTCTTAAACAGTTGACCCCAGAACAGGTGCGCCGGTACCTAATGTTCTGGTGACAACCCCAGAACAGGTGCGCCGGTACCTATTGTTCTGGTGACAACCCCAGAACAGGTGCGCCCGTACCTAATGTTCTGGTGACAACCCTAGAACAGGTGCGCCCGTACCTAATGTTCTGGTGACAACCCCAGAACAGGTGTGGCCGGACCTAATGTTCTGGTGACAACCCCAGAACAGGTGTGCCCGTACCTAATGTTCTGGTGACAATCCCAGAACAGGTATGCCCGTACCTAATGTTCTGGTGGCAACTCTAAAATGTTGGAATTCTCCTCACTTTCTTTCTGATGTGGTCAAAAGCCAGTCATAGAGAGGGTGAATCTCCCCCACAGACAGCAATAAAAACTAGACAGAGGGTCCAACTCTTCCACACCCCATCCTAACCTGGAGATGCACTTTAATACTAATTGTTACCAATGCCGACGCTGCCAGTTACTGTTGTGTAATTCTTACAAGCAAATACCTCCGTCAAGTCTGTATTGGTATGTGTGTGTGTGGTGGCCTCAGCCTGCTCTGCATAGATGTCTATGACGAAGCCTTGATAAGTGGGGTGAAATGCGTCAGTTGGTGTGGCAGAGTGAAGCAGGCTGAGGCCATCACACATATACCAATACAAACCGGACTGGGAAAGTGGTGGTATTTGCTTGTATTGGTGTGTGTGGTGGCCTCAGCCTGCTCTGCATAGATGTCTACGACGAAGCCTTGATAGGTGGGGTGAAATGCGTCAGTTGGTGTGGCAGAGTGAAGCAGGCTGAGGCCATCACACATATACCAATACAAACCGGACTGGGAAAGTGGTGGTATTTGCTTGTATTGGTGTGTGTGGTGGCCTCAGCCTGCTCTGTATAGATGTCTATGACGAAGCCTTGATAAGTGGGGTGAAATGCGTCAGTTGGTGTGGCAGAGTGAAGCAGGCTGAGGCCATCACACATATACCAATACAAACCGGACTGGGAAAGTGGTGGTATTTGCTTGTATTGGTGTGTGTGGTGGCCTCAGCCTGCTCTGCATAGATGTCTACGACGAAGCCTTGATAGGTGGGGTGAAATGCGTCAGTTGGTGTGGCAGAGTGAAGCAGGCTGAGGCCATCACACATATACCAATACAAACCGGACTGGGAAAGTGGTAGTATTTGCTTGTATTGGTGTGTGTGGTGGCCTCAGCCTGCTCTGCATAGATGTCTATGACGAAGCCTTGATAGGTGGGGTGAAATGCGTCAGTTGGTGTGGCAGAGTGAAGCAGGCTGAGGCCATCACACATATACCAATACAAACTGGACTGGGAAAGTGGTGGTATTTGCTTGTAAAAAATTACAAAAAGGTGAAATATTATTATTAATAATAATAATAAGAAGAATAATAATAATAATAATAATAATAAGAAGAAGAAGTAGAAATTATAATAATAATTATT